>VMBQ01002672.1:0-11719 GCA_007657795.1 Dreissena rostriformis
CAGGGAACTAAACTGTTCTGAGCAGGTAGTGTTAAAAAGGTTCCACAAAAGACTTATAAGGAAAACTGTTCGAACACATGACATCCACGCTTTTGAACAAATCACATTTATTTTCAAACTCATACCTGACATCCTTACAACTCACTTTATCATGAAAGGGTTAAAATCTGACTTGTAAGGTGTGCAAATGTTTTTTCCTAAAGCCACATAAGGAAACCTGCCCAGCCTGATGACGACTGTTTTTCGTTCGATCTGAACAATGTCTAACAAATGTGATTTCCTTTAGCCTAGTTACAAAGTTTTTAAACTCTGTTTAAAATTGGCCGAGATACAATCGGGACTAATGTTCTGACCAACTTTCTTGGAGATTTTGCAATAACTGTGGTCTATAGAGTGTTCACAAGCTTTTACTTTTAGTTGACCAAGAAAACACATGTTTGACCCTAATGACCCAAACTCAGCTGAGATATTGTTGGGAGAAATGTTCTTACCAAGTTTCATGAAGATTGGGCAATAAATGTGGCCTCAAGCTTTTTCCTTTAATTCAACCTAGTGACCAAGCTTTTAACTCCACATGACCAAGTTTTGAAATTGGTCGAGATTTCATTTCATTGGGACAAATGTTGTGACCACATTTCATGAAGATTGGGCAAATTAAAATTACCTCTAGTGTGTTCACAAGCTTTTTTGTAAATTTGTATCTATTGACATAGGTTTAAACATTAACCACCATTTGACTCAGCCGTGATTTTTTTGCTTGCGACAAATGTTCTGAATAACTTCATGAAGATCCGGCAATAAAGGTGGCTCCTTGAGTGTTATCAAGGTAAATATTGACGACGCAAGATAAACTACAGACAAAAGCGATAAAACGCTAAAAAATAATTTTATTTTGTTTCCATTAACAACAGAAAACAAAAAAATGATAAGTTAAATCTTGATACTGTAAGTTATGTTCATTGCATAGATTCAAATTCGACTACAATTAATAACTTGGCACTTGTCATACTTGTTAAAGTTGAACAATTTAGATTGCAATCTGTTTACTAGACTATACAAGTTTCTTTCATGTTCCACACAATTTGTACACAAACTTTTTTTTCAACTAACTCATAGGAACAAGTTNATCTCCCTTTAAAGCTTGTTACTTCCCTTGGATTTTGTTTTTTAAACTTTGACCTTGAAGGATGACCTTGACCTTGAAGCACTCAAAATGTGCAGCTCCATGAGATACACATGCATGCCAAATATCAAGTTGCTATCTTCAAGTTCAATACTGCAAAAGTTATGGCCAAGTTTTCGGACGGAATCACAGACTGACAGACAGACTGACAGTTCAACTGCTATATGTCACCCTACCGGGGGCATAAAAAAACAAGATCATGGACAGAAATATAGGGCTGTCATAAATATGGAACCCATGGGATGCCAGTCTTTTGGGAAAATTTGCATTTTTTGTATAAATAAAGGGCAATAACTCTCAAGTGCGTCATATTATTTGCCTGGTTATCACAATTTGGTCAAGAATCCATGAAAACTATACAAGCTAGCGCAAACAGCATTTTCATTTTTTTGTTGTATAAATAAAGGCAAAGCACAATAACTGTAAAATGCCAGGTAGGAATTGGCTCAAACTTGCCCTCCATTTGATATCAATTAACATTTCCAGAAAGTTTGGTTAAGATTTGATAAAAACTGTACTAGTTATAGTGCGGAAATGGTGAGTTTCAATGTTTTAATAAATAAAGGGCAATAACTCCTGTTGCAAATTGTCTAGTAATCAAACTTTACCTCCATTTTATGATAAATAAAACATTTCTATAAAGTTTGGGAAAGATTAAGAGAAAACTGTTAGAGTAAGGGAGAATTTTTCATATTTCATGCTCCTATGACCTCAAAAGGTATATATAATTATCTCCCATTTAATTGCCTTAAAATTTCCCTCTCAATGTCAGCTTTGTATTGAAATTTGATGACTCAATTTGATTTTTTCATTCATCAAAGAGGTGAATACTATCAATTTTCCCATTGGTCAGTAAAATTTTTAGTGTTATTTTAACCAATCAGCGACGGAATTCCCCTTCACCCCAGACAGAGAAANATTATAAAGCGTTACAAACGCGAAACGATTAAATAATTTGGAGAGTTCTGATGTTATCGTTATATTATGTGACATTACGAGGATTACTCTAAGGGTCAGTGGTTCGAGCCCTGTTGACGATTACTTTTGGTTCTTTCTTTAATTTTATTGTTTTTTTTTGTTTTTGTTGTTGTTTTTTTTGTGTGTGTGTGGAGCTATTTCGTTCCAATGTAAACAATTTACAGCATTTAATGTCAAACTTTAATACATGCAAAAATCTGTGAAAAGGTCCCTTAAAAAGAGATACCGATAAATCAGTGTCGTAATCTCGAGCTCTCGATTCACAGTCACAGTCAATCCCTTTCTGTACTACTGACATTCTCTGATCTTGTTTTGGAAATATACTTTACAAAGTACACAGTCACTCATTTGATTGGAATGCAACAGTTTGACTAATTCTTTCATTGCATACTACAGTCTTCATATAGCTTAAATATTAAAACTGAATGACTTCATAGAACTGTCTGTTTAAAGTCTTTGTTGTAGTTTTTTATTCCCCCTACCATATTTTTTTTTTTTTCCAAAGACAATACTTCCAATAAATAAATAAACAAAAACAAAAAGGAAGTTGCTTATCCAGTTAGACGGATATGGTCGCTGCTCATTAGCCTGTGCGGACTGCATAACCCCCGTTTTTCCAGAGCAAAGTTCAGTCTTCCTTTTTAGTAATGGATTTTGTCGATTAAATCCACAGTTGTCTTTCCAACCAGTGAACTTTTAAACACATTTTCCTGTTTGCAAGGGTTTGTGATCAATGTGATTTGAAAACATTTAGTTTGATACAAAAAAACAACGACAAATTATCACTTTAATAAAAACTTTATTGAACACATGTTGATGATGTAGACGATAAACGAGAGGTCAAAAGCTCCTAAGGCACTCGCCTGAGACCTCAGGGAACTAAACTGTTCTGAGCAGGTAGTGTTAAAAAGGTTCCACAAAAGACTTATAATGAAAACTGTTCGAACACGTGACATCCACGCTTTTGAACAAATCACAATTATTTTCAAACTCATACCTGACATCCTAACAACTCACTTTATCATGAAAGGGTTAAAATCTGACTTGTAAGGTGTGCAAATGTTTTGATCTGAAGCCACATAAGGAAACCTGCCCAGCCTGATGACGACTGTTTTTCGTTCGATCTGAACAATGTCTAACAAATGTGATTTCCTTAAGCCTAGTTACAAAGTTTTTAAACCAATGTGACTCTGTTTAAAATTGGCCGAGATACAATTGGGACTAATGTTCTGACCAACTTTCTTGGAGATTTTGCAATAACTGTGGTCTATAGAGCGTTCACAAGCTTTTACTTTAAGTTGACCAAGAAAACACATGTTTGACCCTAAAGACCCAAACTCAGCCGAGATATTGTTGGGAGAAATGTTCTTACCAAGTTTCATGAAGATTGGGCAATAAATGTGGCCTCAAGCTTTTTTCTTTAATTCGGCCTAGTGACCAAGCTTTTAACTCCACATGACCAAGTTTTGAAATTGGTTGAGATTTCATTTCATTGGGACAAATGTTGTGACCACATTTCATGAAGATTGGGCAAATTAATATAACCTCTAGTGTGTTCCCAAGCTTTTTTGTGAATTTGTATCTATTGACATAGGTTTAAACGTTAACCACCATTTAACTCAGCCGTGATTTTATTGCTTGCGACAAATGTTCTGAATAACTTCATGAAGATCCGGCAATAAAGGTGGCCCCTAGAGTGGTATCAAGGTAAATATTGACGACGCAAGATAAACTACAGACAAAAGCGATAAAACGCTTAAAAATAATTTTATTTTGTTTCCATTAACAACAGAAAACACAAAAATGAAGTTATGTTCATTGCATAGATTCAAATACTGACTACCATGAATAACTTGTCACAAGTCAAACTTGATAAAGTTGAACAATTTAGATTGCAATCTGTTTACTAGATTATTCAAGTTTCTTTCATGTTCCACACAATTTGTACACAAACTTTTTTTTCAACTAACTCATAGGAACAAGTTCAGCAGTTAATACAATTTTTATTGAGTCGCATTCTGAAAAAGGGGGTTAAATGCATTTGCGTTAAGTGTCGTCCCAGATTGGCCTGTGCAGTCCGCACATGCTAATAAGGGATGACATTTTCCGCTTGTATGGTATTTTTCCTTTAATTGAAGTATCTTCTAAGCGAAAATCCTGTTTTGGCAGAAAGTGTTGTCCCTGATTAGCCAGTGCGGAACGCACAGGCTAATGTGGGATGACACTTTACGAACATGCATTAAACCCCCTTTTCACCGAGCGAGGCTCATATATAAAGATAAAAGTTTTTTCATTGGGGAAAACGTTCTTTCATGTATCTTCAACCAGCATTTTAAAAAATTTTTTTTTTATACAATCATCATGAAATACTTTTCTATGATAAACAAATTAATACCATTTTTTTTTTTTAATTCATCATATACACACAGATTCCATAATAATGATGTGCATATACTGGTATGTTCTGTTTTAAATACATAAATGAGACCAGCCAAGTTCATGCATAGGTTTCAACTCATTCACATGGTATGAGACGCATCTTACGAAAATGGGTCTTAAGCCATATGCGGCCAGCGTAGCTCTAGACCAGCGTGCACATTTGCGCAGTCTGGTTAAAAGGTATCCTGTCCGCAAATGAGACCACAAAATCTTGCTTGACTTTATAGCAGCCAGGGTAACTACTGACTCGTCTGGAGCTACGCTAGCTACATATGGTATAAGACCCATTTTCCCATGACCCAGCTGGTATGGTTTCAATTATGTTTGGTTTATTGCATGACACGAGACCGTTAAAATAAAACTGCATATCTTAGAATCTTAACAACAGTCGATGGGCAGGAACAGAAAATCAACCAATATGCACGAATACATACAATATATTGATAAAATATCAATCAAACAGAGTAAAACAGCCACATATCAAACAATTACTTTATATTAATTGAAATATAAAAAAATGCTTCAATTTAATCAAACACTAGGTTGTAAGGTCAGGTGTTTGTAAGATGTGGGTCCTGAAACGAAAATGATTCTATTACTATGTCTGAATTCATTCATTTAGTTTATATTAAACATATTTATATTATATTTATTATTTATGCTGAACCATTTTTAAAATCTAAAATTTAGTTGTAAGATTTTAATTGGTTTTGCTGCACATATATGTATCTATACTCGTAAAATACTGTATAAAACACATGTGATTTAACATTGCAAAGCAGTGCATGCATTGATCGGTAAAAATGTGCTAAAATATGGTTTTCAGATATTGTTTTCCCTTAATTTCAAAAAGATTCCAAAGTTGTTGAGCTTTTTTTTATTGAAAAGCTATTACCCGTATCAGAATGCTACCTTAGATCATTATTATTAAAATGTCCAGCATGGCAGAAGAAATACATATTATAAAACACTTGAATAAAATAACTTCTTAATTAAAAGTTGATATGTTAATTACAACTGCATTTTTGAAAAACCTAAATTAATTATCAATATATTCAATATTTAACTGTGAATTTGTACAAGCTTTATATACATCACAAATAGAACATAATAAATATATATATCATATATATAAGTAGAAACATAATATTATATGCTTTCCGGTTGTTTATAGAGAAATATCAGTGAAATAAAACTGGTATTTCACTGGTTGAAGCAGTGAAAAATAACAGTGAAAAATATTAATATTTTTCACGGTTTAACTGTGAAATGACGTCCCTTTTTTTACGAAATGACATCAATTTTTGGACGAAATGACATCATTATTACAGCGAAATTCTCCGTGAAACTCTTAACAATGTAAATTAACATTGTGAAAAAGCATTAAATAAAAAGAAAATTTGTTGGATTCGTTGGAATATCGATTTAACTTCACTGGTGACCATAGAAACAATATATTTTCACTCATGTCTGCGCCACTCGTGAAAATATTATTTTCTATGATGACTCGTGAAATCACATATAACACCATAAACATATCCCCATTTATTACACCTTACATAATTATGTTGCTTCTTTGTATATTTCAAAGTCCAAGGTCCATTATTAAGGCTAATTTCAAAAATTATTCTTGCGGTCTGATAAAATATTATAGTGCCCCTTTGCAAGACATTATTTTGTGTAAGTACTCACTCAGTTCTAGTGGTTTGTAACCTTTGGATGCAAAGTTCTCAACAAAAAATGCCCTTCCTACCATTGAAATGACCTCCCAGTCAGCCCGGTTCGATCAATGTTTTCGAGTAGACTGGCACATCACTATTATGCAAGGGAGCCCTCAGTTTAGTTTGTAGGCAAATAGTCCATATTACACATTTCCAAGCTGGTATAAAAATACTTTAAAAACAAGAAATGAACATATGTTTAAAAATCTCTTTGAGAAACAGGAACAAGTAATTGAGGAACAAGGTATCTGCAAAGGTACCTATATACATGCAAGCGCATACAAAGGCACATTGGTGAGGCATGTTACCAAGCCATATTGGAAAAACATTGGGAAACTATGAGCCCTCATAATTACAGAGCCAAATTAATGTGCGGTAGTGGTCGGGTGGTTACACAATACGGATCTCTCCTTTACACTTGCAACACACATCCATCGTGAGGTTGTCAAAGTTGGCAAACGGGTGGAACCTGTCCACGGACATCACCCCGGGGGCGTGCAGGGCCAGACGATGTGAGGTTGCCAGGCAACGGAAGTCTTCAGGTCGCATCTCGCGTGAGAGAATCTGGAATCGTTAATTATGACCATGTTAATTCTCAAATAGTAAACATGCCTGGGCCATAGCCTTCATCATTTAAAAAAAAATATATTAACATGATAACATTTAATTTAATGTACACAAATTTCAGTTTTGCTTAGTTTCATTTTGCAACTACTATACATGTTTTGGCCCATTCCTTCATCAGTAGCATGAATTATAATTAAAACACACGAAGTGATGACCCTGGGTCAATTGGATCCTTGGAAATCCTCAAATCAGTGGAAAAATCACACCCGTCATTGTTTAAAAATTAACCATGGTCAACTGGAACCCATTGATAAATGTTTGAACAACTGGGCAAAGAAAGATACACGGTATATTTGAAAAAATTGTTTTCATTCATTAACAATTCAAATGAAAACAAAAACAACAAACCAACCTCTTTGGCGTGTGACTCAGCCTGGGTGAGATAGTCATGCCAGTCTGGTTCCATGTTACTATTTATAGCGCTGGTCACATGACCAGGCAGGAGGCGGTACTTGATGGCCTCGACTAGGTGCTGATTGGTCCTGGCCAGATCCAGGCAGTTCTTGGAGGTGAGGAGGCGTGGCCCCAGAGAGGCCTGGGAGTGGAGGGGGTCAAAGGCATCCTGTATCTGCTGCAGGCCCCTGTAACCCATCAAAACTCAATGTTTAATTTGATGATTTTTTTTTAATCCTAAAAAAATGAAACCATTTAACACTTAAAATGATAAAATTTAGAATCACTGTTAATTATAAAGTCATGGAAAGGTGCCAATTATATTAAAATCTCTCGACAGAATATTATAAAAAAAAATAATTACATAAAATGAATAGCTTTTTTCGAGAAACAAGATATAACGAATCAGAATACAATAAAATGATGGGATATAACAAAAAAAATGCGGTGTCGTCTATAGTTTCAATATATTAAATTTATAAGAGGCCTTGATGGTCCTGAAGTTTCATCAAGACTGAGTAAAAAATTGGCTTCTAGAGTGACTGTCAGACAGACGGATGGGCGTTAAGACTGCTATAGGCCACCCTACCGGGGGCATAATAAAAAGCACTTTAGTAAATTCACAAGCGTTAACTCTTTCAGTGCTAGAACCAAATTTTGAAGGCCTTTGCAAACAGTTTGGATCCAGATGAGATGCCACTGTTTGCTATTCTAATAGTATTCTTTGAAAAAAAATCGAAGAAAATGCTAATTTTAGAAATTCAGCAGACAACATTTTAGCAGACGACAAATTTCCCAGCATGCAAAGGGTTAACAATGACTACCTGTAGGAGTCGTATAGATTTGCCCTCAGCTGGTGGCGTTCACTGAGCAGTTTCTCAATGGCTGACTGACACTCGTGCAGCTGCATCATGTAGAACGCCTTCGATGAGCCTAGCTCATCTGCCATAACCCTTCAAGCAGACAAAAAGAAGTGTCAGTAATGGTTTCCATCTTAATTGACCACACATATAGCCAAAATAAGCCCCTGCCTGAAATACTTACATGGTATTTTTAAAATTCAATTACAGAAATGATAACACCCATAACAGACCTGCATACGAATTACTTCAGTTGATTTAGTTTGGTGCGAGCACCTTTAACAATAACAGTCAAATAGAACTACTGGCAACTATTAGTTTAGTTTAACCCTTTGCATGCTGGGAAATTTGTCGTCTGCTAAAATGTTGTCTGCTAAATTTCTAAAATTAGCANATGAGCCTCGTTCTGCGAAAACTGGGCTATCTGCATGTGCATATAGTGTCATCCCAGATTAGCCTGTGCAGTCTTCACAGGCTAATCAGGGACAAATATATAACTCGAAAGCAGATACAAAAGTTTCATTCCTAAAACTTCAAATTGTAATTATCGTCACATAATCAACATGGTCTGCATCAGCAATTACTGCTTTATCTTCTTAGAATCGCAGATGATGTTCAATGTGAAATTATGTGACTTCGCAGGATGTCGAAAATGTAATTAAAATGAATAATTTCTAGTTTACTCTGATTTTTCAAATGTTTGAAATCTAATTTACATTTCAAGTGCAAACATATACATGTACACTTTTCAAACTTAACAGTTACCTGCAGTTGCACCTCCAGTTGATTTTTCAGCATTTGTTTCTCTTCTTCCAAGTGCTTCACCCTCTCTGAGCATTTACAGTTTGCAGAGGACACAGGACCAGCGCACACAGACTGGTTACCAGTCGGAGACAAAGCTCCCGTTTCCTCTGTGCAGGTTCCAATCTGAGCAGGCTCTGAGGTAGACTGGTTCACATGTGACAATGGAGAATTTGTAACAGACACCGTTCTGACCAAGTTGTCCACATTGCTTTCTGAACTGTCATCGATATTTCGAACTCCACTAGTATTAGCACCAAGCTTAGAGTTAGAACCAGACGGCATGGCTATGACAGGTTCACTAACAGAATGTGCCAGGGCACCACTCACTGTCTTACTGATTGGTCCCACTTTATTGACTGGTTTCACTCCATTCGTCTTCTCGTTTTTTGTTTCAGCAGACGCATCGTTTTCTTTAGATTGACTAGAATCCACCATTTTCTGTGGGAAAGAGTTCACAAGTCTGCCAATATTTTGATTAGATGGAACAGTAGAAACAGGCTGTATTTGTTCATTGGTATTTTTCATTGTTTTACTATCAATTGCAGATAACTCTTCCAAGGCCTTTGGAGAAACTGTTATAACACTTTCGTTACTTGCCTCGCTTACGTCCCTTTTTGTTGAAGATTTTGATTGTTCTACGTTTTTCTTGGTTTTCTGTTCAAAACTATACTTGGGGACAGGGTTTCTTAGCAACACTGTGCCCTGGTTCTGACTGGTTGACTGTTTCGATGACGTCCTGCGTGGTTTCAGGGACGCTGTGCTGGTAGACATGATAGTTGGTCTTTGAATACCTAAAAGATAAAATAACAAACTTGTCATGTAACTGGATCATGATAATTGGAAACAAAAACAGGCGCAGACAGGAGGTTTTGAACAAGAGGGGGCGGAAATATTAAGTAACTGTGACAACATACTTCTGTTGTATTTTAAATTTTTAAAAACATGTATCAAAATGATTTTATTTCTTAAATTACAATAACTGAACTATTATACCATTCAACTGGTAAAAAAGAATATGTTTGCAACAAATTGTCTGAAACACAAAACATTAACAAAACTAGTTGGGGCAACTTTAGAGGGCATGTGCACATTCTCCACACCCACTAGACCATCCTTGGAATATGTGCTTATATGTATTATAAATTGTATGATATCCAAAAAGTTGAATTCCTGAAAATTAATTAGGCCTTATACTTAATAAAAAAAATCAATGTTTTCGAACCATTTTAAAGCATGATATTAAAGTAGCAAGGTATCACATGCAGACACCAAAAATGTGCAAAAAATAAAATAAAATAATATCAGCAATTTCAGGGCTAAGTTTAAGGGCACATAACTCTCCACCAAAAAGTGTGACATTCACAAAAATAACATCATGCATTTCTACATAGAATAAACAACACACCTATAAGTTTCATGTTGATAGGCAGAAAACTGAGAGACCAGTTACCCACACAAAGTACACATGTACAATGATGTTAACCCTTTGAGCGCTGGAACCGGATTTTGAAGGCCTTTGCAAACAGTTTGGATCCAGATGAAACGCCACAGAACGTGGCGTCTCATCAGGATCCAAACTGTTTGCTATTCTGATAGTATTCTTTGAAAAAAATCTATGAAAATGCTAATTTTAGAAATTCAGCAGACGACATTTTAGCAGACGACAAATTTCCCAGCATGCAAAGGGTTAAGTACCAATATTTGTTTTTTGTTTAAAAGCACATACATGTAACTCTGCCAAGAGTATTGCCACATATATGAAATCAACGTCTTTCACTTCTACATAGTATGAACAACACATCTATCAATTTTCATGTTGATAAACAGAAACTGAGCAACTGGTTTTAGTACCAAAGAACATAATGTGCAGCATGAGTGAGTCCTAGGGCTGTAACGAATACACTAAGTGACGAATACGATACGTATCACGAATACAGGGTGGCGAATACGAATATTTATTCGCGAATATGAATTTCAATGAACAAAAGTGATACTGACAACTGAAATGACAGTATATAGTATGAAACTATGAGTATTTGTCAATATGATTAATTGAGTATCATTACATACTGAAAATATGAAATATAACACTTTGAAATAACAAAACACTGACTAGAACTGCTTAAACTTTGAACACAGTTTTTAAACTTTTGAGAAAACATGACTAGTACCCATACAAGCCTTGAGTAGAACAATTAAGAGTCAACAGTTGACACATTAGTGACTGTAGCATTCCCTTTGCTAGGCTCCATGTTTGTTGATAAGTTGCACAATCATTGTCGTAAAGATAAACAAAAAAGAAATTCCATCTGCTAATCCTTTGTGTGTATGTTTGAGAATCAAATCACTCGTATTTACCTAAATAAACATTAAACAATCATCGAAAGATTTTTCAATTCAATGTAAATATTCAACCGGTGCCCGCCATTGTAGTTGCTAATATCACTGTGTAACATAGTGGGTGGGGTAAACATAATGAAAAACGCCGGAATAAGGAGCAGAACATTTAAATATAGGGGTTTATTGTATGAACCTTCATTTCTAAGGTAAGATAAGATGATTAAACTTTCAAACTCGAAACCACGTTGTTTGTATTCGTCAAATATTCGGTTCGGGAGGTGGCGAATAATGAATACGATTCGTCCACAGCCGTATTCGAGTAATTCGAATATTCGAATGTATCGTTACAGCCCTAAGCATGACAGACCAACAGA
>VMBQ01002672.1:12262-102262 GCA_007657795.1 Dreissena rostriformis
TTTTTTTTGTTAGAGGGGGGGGGGGGGGGGGGGTAAGCCATGCCATGTTATGTCTACAGTGTGATCATTTGTCACATTTTTTATGGAAAGCAATAGACAGATGCATGCAAAATGCAATGACTAATGTGACATCATATTTGCCATGAATTTATTTTAAAAAAAAGGGGCAGGGCATTCCACGTTGAGTGTAACACAACAGTGGACTGGCCTAGTCTTATTTTTAAGACGTTGCCAAGAATTTTGAGATACTTTTTATATGGGCTAAATTCTTTGGAACGTCTCATCGGCGAAGGAACAGTTACTAGGTGGACACCAGAAAGTTAAAATTTTCATCAATATGCTTAAAATTGCAAAATAACATTACCAACTCATAAAGTTTAAGTTCAGAAGTCCTTTTTTTACCTCAAATATCGTCGAATTGAAGTTAGAAAGGCATAAATTCTTCAGTTAAACTTCTGCTGAAATCGCAATACAATCACTGACATCTAGCCATGTTATGAAATAGATTTAAATATCAACCAATCAGAAGAAGGCACAACGGTGTAACGTGTACGCGTAATTTGTCTATTAATGTCATCTTAGTAATTCATCAGCGAGTGAAATCGGAATGAATATGCGCATGTTTACTATCGTTTTTTTATTTGGAACATGTGACAAATATTATTTTTTTTTATGTTATTCCATAAAACTGAAAGGATAACAAATTGCAGCGTTTCTACGTACACTAATTACCAGTCTGACGTGTTTCTGAGGCACATTACTGAAATACGGACACTGACAAAATTGTTTCGGTAAATATATTCAATACGCACATGCTTTTTCACACACAAACACACACACGCACGCGCACACACACGTGCACACACACGAAAATACATAAGGAAAGACATAAATAAAGACAATTCACACAATAAAACGTCAAATATGTGTTTCATTGTCGAATTTAAGTAAGATATTAAGAAATTACGAACTTACACTATATAAGTCAAAACCAAGTTGTTCTTTGTGTATGCAACCAAGACGACTTCATTAAATACGAAATAAAACAAGATGTGTTTGTGAAACACTATGCCCTCCCCAGTAGGTACCCTGGCTTCCTTATGATTACTGGCATTGGAAATGTCATTGACTGTACTAAACTGTCAATGCAAAGGACAAAGATGACAATGACAATGACAACATTTTATTAAAGATAAAGGACTCTGGCCAAAAATACTGTAACCTAGTTTGTTAGTCAATTAATTAATTAAAATCACATTGATCGACTCATTTTGAATCGGCTTACTGTTACGTATATTTAATTGCCGGCTAATGATAGGTGCATCTTATTGTAGGAAACAATGGCTGTGGTGTCAAAATAATGTAGGAGCGACTGTCCGGGCTGTCAAACTACGTAGGAGCGACTGTCCGCGTTGTTAAAATTAGCATAGGAGCGATTGTCCTGATACCAAACTTTGTCCATTGAAAAAAAAAAACAGTTCCACCAAGATATAGTTACCTAGTTTGATGATGTTGTCCTCTGTATACCACAGGGCTTTCCTTAGACCTCAAATCTCAAGAGTCAATGACTCTTGGGACCATATTTTCAAGAGTCAAAATCAAATTTGTACGAGTCATAATTATAACGCAGGAGAGTCAATTATGTTTTCTATGTTAAACAAATTACTGAGTTATAATATATAAAAAGCAACAAATTAACAAACATCTAAACAATTATTTCTTACATTCCAGTCAATAAACAACAAATGTACAGAACATGAGTGTGTTATCGTCATCCTCACTCTGCTGTACTTACAGCCATTCATATTCTTTCAACCATTTACTCCTGAATTTTATTTTCACTTTTAAGTGTCGCTCGCATCTACTTTCGCACGTTTGGAGGTGTTAGGAGCACTGTCATTTAAAGTACATTTTATAATTGGCTTTCTACACACGCTTTCCGACTTACTAACAATAACACTTTATCCAACAAATCTGTTTGACCGTTTCGCTTGGAAATTAAATTATTTCTACTCACCGATTGAGTGAAATGTCTCTGCATTTAATCCCATCAATAATTCCGACACCCTTTAATTATTTCAAGTGCCATCTTCACCGAAGACGTGTAACAAACACGCCGTTTTTCTGTGCCGTCTTAAATGGTCAATTATTACGCCTCTGTTGTCATGCAGCATCCAAATTTGTCACTTTGCCACAAGGTCAGTTTTACCGGTTCTATGGTTATTTTTAGCAACTCTGATGCAAAGCGTGTAATGAGATGTTGTAGACAGTACATATACCAGCATAACTTTCGCGCATCTTTGAACGGAGCAAACATGAAGTAAAACAGGGTTGGTTGTATTCAGCTTTGGAAATACATTCTGACATATTGTGGAAATATTTTTCAAAATATTCTTTACAGTGTATTGTATGTTATTATATATTGGATATTATTTAAACTGACGCGGGTGAGTCCATTCTGTTTTGGTGGGTTTAATAGATGTACATGTCTTTTTTTCCGCTTACCGCTGATAACAAACGCTTTGATAAATAATGGAACGTTGATACACGTGTCATCGAACCAGCAGTGTTTTAATCCAGCGCTAACGGATAGTGTCTACCAAAAGAGATACTCCGCCCAAAGCCAATTATCGCTTAGTCTTAACAACTTTTGATCTCATTGACGCAAGTCGGTGTATTCCCCCGAGTCAAATGTGACGCATGACGTAAGTTTCTCACGAGTCAAACAAGGGTCTTCTGTAATTTTCAAGCATCAAAACCCGGGAGCTCGGGTCAAAGGAAAGCCCTGTACCAAGATATAATGAATTTGATCGATAATCTATGTCTAGTAAATTTTATTTAACATGAGCTATTTACACCGACTTTTACCTAAGTAGATCTAGTATGCTCATCTTTGTCGATTTAATAAGCATATGTTCAAAACAGATATGGCGCAGTTTCCATTCACTCTTCTTAGTTTCAGCAACTTTTTATGCATGTCTTTTTCACACCTCTGTCTGTGTTGTTATATGTACTTACTTTCTACGTTACATAGGACGGTATACTCTACGATCTGTATCACTATTATTTATTTACCGTATAAAAATAAAAGATGTTATTTATTTCAGAACTTGGACATTTTTAATTGTCACTTTAGAAAAAAACAATGATCAATTAATCCAGAAAAGTATAATAACATCGCTTTACTTTTTTTTTTTCTTTTTCATTCTTAATTATATAACGCTCTGCGCTCACAACAGACTGTGTTTTCAGCAGTTTATTCTTCACACCTTTAAACCTTTTGGTTTACATCGAGGCTGCGTTCTCGATAAGACTACACAGCGGGTACAGAGATAGGAATGGAAAATGTGAATAGTGTGTTGATTTAAATTGCTCAGGCGTGCAAAATTGAAAGTGTCATTTCATAATTCTTACGGAACATTATCGAGAAATGAATTATCTACACAGGTATGTAAATATTATTGCAATCCGTTGATATTAACTGTCTGATATCGGGGCTTGAATGTTGCGCACAAAATCCTTGCGCAACAATATAGACAAAGAAGGAAAACTGTCCACCACGATTTTGGTCCTTCATCCGTTGTACGCTCCAAATATTACCCATATAAAAAGTAGCTTAATATTTGAGAGCGTCAATAAGTTGGACTATGGACTGGCCCAACTCCATTGATAGCTTTTGCAGAATATCTCATTTCATTGCCTCCTTTTTGTATAAAAAAATGTCTTGTGTTTTATTCAAAATTGTGATAAGAGGATCATTTTTAATTAAAGAATATTTAAGTCTTTAATAATGATGTTATGTTGAACTTAAAACTTTAATTGTAGTGTTTTTTTTTACATCCGGTGTTTTTACAGCACTGTTTGAGATTTTTGGAGGAAGAAAGCTTAGGTGGTATAATATGCCATCGTATTTATGGCTTAATGCTTGTTAGCTGGATGAAAATCGATGACCAAATATATCTTATTTTTAATGACAACTTACCATTTAAATAATTAAAAACTGGAAACCATTATTTTTGACAGATGTGTTGTTGTTGTTGATGATGATGTTACTATGGGTAAAAACCGTTCTTAACAATTCTTAACCCTATAAATATAGGTTAGATAACACTATTGTTATCAATTATAAATCAAGCTCATTGGTCTCGACCAACACATTTTTTTTAGGACACATACAATTCTAAACAAACTTGTAAGAGGTGTGCATCATAAAACAAAAGAGACGCATATATGTTAGTAAAAGACTGGAGTTCTGTTCAGGTTGCCCCAATATTTAAAAAGGGTGCTAAGTGTAAAGCATGTAATTATCGGCCGATTTCCCTCACTTGTATATCCTCAAAACTAATGGAACACATCATTGTATCAAACCTCATGAATTATTTTGACACTAACGATCGTCTTAGTCCATTCCACCAGGGATTCGTTCTAAACATAGCTTTGAAACACAATTAATCTCCTTCTCTCGAGAAATTTATGATAACCTAGAAGCTGGTAAACAAACTGACCTAATATATATAGTAATGGACTTTAGTAAAGCTTTTGATAAAGTAGACCATAACCTCCTAGTATACAAACTTCTCAAACTTGGTGTTCATAGCAATACTTCTTCCGGGATTTCTTCGTTCTTAAAACATAGAACACAAACTGTAGTTGTTGAAGGTCATAAATCGAACCCCTCACCGGTCCAGATTCCTTAAAAAGTAGGGCACGGCTCTTTGCCGATGATTCGGTGGTCTACCTCACAATTAATAAAGAAAATGACTGTAACACTCTCCAAAATGACTTACACAAATTAGAAAAATGGGAAGAAAACTGGTCTCTGGAATGTAATCCTTATAAGTGTTAAGTGAAAAGAATAACGAAAAAGAAAATGATAATTAATTTCCCTTATATATTTCATAATATAGAACTAAAACAGCAGATGAAGCAAAATACCTTGGTCTAACTATAAGCAATGATCTCAACTGGAAAACGCATATAAATAACATAGCAACTAAAGCTACTAACTCATTAAAATTTATCAAGAGAAATGTCAAAACAAATAATAAACAAATAAAAGAAACAGCGTACAAAACATATGTTAGACCGCAACTGGAATATTGCTCTTCAATTTGGCATCCATGTCAGAAAAAACTTAACATATCAAATAGGGAGAGTGCAAAGGTCAGCAGCCCGTTATGTGTTTAATGACAACCTTTACACTAGAAGCGTTTCTCAGATGATAAACACATTAAATCGGCAAACTTTAGAACAGAGAAGAATAAACACATCCTAGACACTACTCAATAAAATTGAAAATCATGTAATCTATGTAGACCTCCAACATCTTACAGTTACAAGATTTTTTTAAATACCTTTCTCTAGAACTACCTATCATAAATATTTTTTTACCCAAGGACAATCAGGTATTGGAATGGCCTTCCATTAAAATATATTCACTATCTACACTCAACAATTTTCTAACTAGTCACCTATATTTTTATATTGCCTCAAAACTGAATTGCAGGAATTACATGATATTTTTGCCATATAAATTTGTTCTATCTTATTATTTATTCGTGTTAAACTTGTTTTCAAAATATTTACCAGAATCACTGATTCATAATGGGTCGGAAGTTTTAGCATTTAAGGTTCGAGTTTTTTTTTGCGCACAATTCAAACAAATCGAGCGGAAACAACTTGTATTCGGAACATCCGATCTTCGTAAAAAACAACATATAAACTTTGAATAAGGTACCTCACAGAGCGTTAAACAGATGCTAGAATGATACCAGCTGAAACGCAACTATATATTTTTTTATCTAAGATTTGACCTAGTGACCTTGTTTTTTTACGTCAATCGACCCAGATTCGAACTGATTTAAAATTTGCAGGATAACCATTCTGAACAAGGTTCATTAAGATTGAGTCATGAATGTTGCTTCTAGAGTTGTAACAAGTTTATTCCCTCAAATTAAATATTGTCAAGATAAACATTCTCATCAAGTTTCATCATTTAGCAAAAAAATGTGGTCTCAAAGGTTATCACAACATTACATAACGACCAGAATTTTGCAAGAACAACATGTGTTACTCGTATTTGTGCCACGAAAGGTTTGGGTGATTCTACGGCGTGTTGTTCAGACTACTACGAACATTTTTCAGAGAGTGTCCATGTATAAAAGGCCACGCATTATAACATTTATTTAATCAAATTCTTATGCTCGGGAAATTCTCGCGCTGCTGGTCAACGGGCTGATTATTCAACATTATAAAAAAGGTGATCCGTTATTACCAACCAACTTTCGATGTATAACCCTTGTGAGTTTTTTTAAGCTATTCGCCTCTATCATAAACGAACGATTACAAATTGTGCTGCTGCAAATATAAATTTAACTGACGCGCCATTCGGTTTCAAACCGGCAAACCGGGCATTAGTATAGCGCTTTATTTGTCATACACTTATTGATTGAAAATCATATAAATAACAATCAAACATTATTTTGCGTTTGTTTTTAAATTACTTTAGGGGTATGGCTTAACGGATCGTATGTCACTTATAACACTGGCACTGGCGCAAACATGTGTCCATTCCACGGGGGCGGGACTGTTTTTCTGTTTATGTATATAGTGAACACTTTGAAGATCATCTCCCACGAAACTGACAGACATGTAACATCTTTTGGTGCTATTTTTGTCGATAAATCTAAGCAGAATTCATATACAAGTATAGTTTAAACCATCCGCTACGTACTTAGCAGTTAAAAGACTAAATATAATGTTGTTAAGGAAGTTTAATTAACAAAGCCAAATCTCTACTCAGAAGTTCGCAGTTAACTAAAGATACTGTTGTGTAGCCTCATTTACAGATATTACAAATCATTAATTTCTCAGCGTACAACAACAACAACAACAATTATAGCCCAACAAACAAAACGATAACAAATTATCGTATGGATTCGACTATGTCTCTCCGTATGCCCATTATATATTTTATTTAAGCATATGTTCAAAAAGTTCTGCTCGATTTTTACACATCATACAAATGAAATAGAACCTTTTGCAAAACCCTGTCGTGGAAGTGTATTCGGACTAAATTTAATCGGATGGACATAACATTTTAGAATATTTGCAGAGATAATCTCTTTATGATTTTTTCAACCAAAATTAAATTTTGCCATGACTCAAATTCATAAAAGATTGTTTGGGCAAACTGAAATTATTGTTTACAGGTTTTCATATTTATCAAAACATTTGGAATAGTTATGATTGTTTACCTACCTAATTTGTTTTACTGACTAAGTCTGATAATCCTATTCAGCTTTATAATGTCTTTATTTAATTATAGCAGTACTTTGCACAGTTTTTATTTCCTCACTGTGTGGGAGGCAAGGTGAGGCATAAGCATTGCACTTGTACGTTTGTATTTACATCCTGAACTTAAGCGTGTTTGTTCAACTACTCTTTAATATCTTGATGGATCCAACTGAGATTTTCACAGCAGAATATCCTTATTATGCATATGATATTCAATAAAATTACTTTTGGCTCCAAAGAGTTTTGAAAGAATAATGGCCCTGTTTTTTTCTTCTCTTTTTCCTCTTTAGAATATATAGTCCCAGTATTTTGTGTTTTTTTACTCCTCTAAAACAACTGCTTGAATTTCGCTCAAACTATATCAGCTTTATGACCTTGATCATCTGGGGTAAATCAGTTGTTTTGAAAAGAATGTTGAATAAAAAAGAGAACATTTTAAATTCAAGTTTGTACAGCTTTTGCACAGAATGTTACAATTAAATTTTATTATATTTTCAAATTCATGTTAAAAAATAAGTGTGATTTTGTTGGAAATCTCTCTTTATTAAATAACTTGACATATCAATTTGGTATTTTAATGATATTGTGTTTTATATTTTTAATCAAATATCTATATATATTGTTTTATTTTTCTAGGTTATGAACCAGTGTCAAAATTTCTGTTAGGATCGGCACTAGGTTCTTCAATCGCGTTGAACCTTCCATTTCGTCAGTACCAGATTTATTTCATCTGCACACAGAGCCAACTGTTTGACAAGGGACAGGTAATATTTATTAACACTGATGATAACTGGTCTAGGCTTTTTTCTTATTTAGTAGGGGCCCAATAAAGGCCCCTTTTCCTGAACAGAATTTCTTCAAAATAAAACAATTTTCAATAAAATTCAAGTTTACTCCAGGGGTTTTTATCTGATTTTGGGGAAAGGGCCTGGCCTTTTTTGAGGGGAAAAAATTCGCGCCAAAAGCTGGATTTTGGGGAAAAAATCACGCGAAATGCCAGATTTTGGGGAAAATAAGGAAAGTCTTAAATAATCACTTTAACATATTTTAAAGTTTTGAAAACGAATTCAAGGCAACAGATAATTTAATTATGCAATATTTTCTATTTTCTTCACTGGATCAGGTTAACTTTTGTATTTAAAGGTTAAACAAAACAAAAAAAAAAAATTTTTTTTTTTCTTTAGGGGAAAATCATTTTTTGGGGAAAAATTTCTGTCAGAGGGGAAAAAAAAATATAGGGGAAAGAGCCGAAATTCGGCGGGTATTTCAGAAGGAAAAAAAACCCTATTACTCTAAAATATTTCTTACCTTCTCTGTTTTGTTGATAAATTATCCCTAAACAAAATTGCTAGGCCATTTGAAGAACAAGCTCTGCTTACACGAGTAGTCACTTCAATGTCCAATAGATGGAAGCAGTCTCCATATTTATTATTAAAATCCACTAGCTGAAATAATTATTCAATTACACTGAAGTAGTGAAATTTTCACAAGCCTGTGCTTCACAATATCTACTTATTAATAGTCAGATTAAAATTTAACTAAATTTGAGCTTTCAGGCTAGTGGTTACAATAAAGAATGGATGGTAGTGAAAAATTATCTTCACTAGAATTAAGTTAATGAAGTGCCTGCATATATGATACAATATGAAAAAAAAACAGTGTAATGTTGGAAGTAATCATTTGATTCCCTTTTAAAGTTTTTAAACCTCAGATAATCAACATATCTTCATAAGCGTTTGTTCCTTTATTATTTAGTCTATTTGTTTCTTGCTTGTTAAATGAAACCTGTATTATTGTGAACAACCTTATTTCTTAGACACCTTTTGCTTTTTGCATGATTGTTTAATTCATAGCCATTTGAGGAATAAATAATTCTGAAATTTGGCTATTGTCAACATGAGTTCTGCCGATAGCATCTGATATTTAAATGTTCATTATGGTGAAAAGTTTCAGCCATTTATCAGTCGTTCAAGACTTTGAAAGTCTCACTTACAATAACTGCAGATATGCCAGGATATTTTATGACAAATTTATGTTTACAATTGTTTACATATTTGACAACAGGTATGGAGATGTTTGGCTTCGAAGATGGCATTCTTGGACCTTAAAGATCTGTTTGTTTGCTCCGTGCTCATCTATTATTTTCGTGTGTTTGAAAAGAGGATGGGATCTAGACATTTTGCTGTGAGTATATGTACGGCAATTGAAATAACTTTAACATTTGTTCATGAGCCTCTAGGGTGTTGTCCCAGATTAGCCTGTGAAGTTTGCGCAGGCTAATCAGGGACGACACTTTCAACTTTTATGGAATTTTTCGTTTTCAGGAATGATCTTCTTTTTTTAGGCGGAAAGTGTTGTCCCTGATTACAATACAAATAGCCTGTGCAGACTGTACGAGCTTATCTGGGACAACACTTTACGCACATGCATTAATCCCCTTTTTCCCAGAGTGTGGCTTATATGAAATGTTCTTGCTCTTGTGTATCATTACTCATAAATTATTTGATCTTGCCCTGTAATACTGTTTATAAGTGTGAAACATAAGATGTCATAATACAATTATTTTTCATATAAAAATCTTTATTGATGCACTGTTTTGTTTATTTTAAAATCACTACATGTAGTTCAATGATTTATATATGTTATTTGATTGTCTAAATAAATTGGATAATGCACCACACTTGATTTGTTACCTGTGAAATATATACTTATTTGTTTTTGTTCTTTACTGGTCAATTACAGCACAAAGAGTAAGAAAAAATAATATGAATTGAGCCTTGCTCTGAGAAAACGGTTTGTTTTGCATGGGCGTAAAGTGTCGTCCCAGATTAGCCTGTGCAGTCCGCACAGGATAATCACGTACAACACATTCTGCATACACTGAATTTTTGCTAAGAAAAGATTTCCCTTTAATAAAAAAAACCAATAAAAGTGAAAGTGTTGTCCCAGATTAGACTGTGGAGACAACACTTTACGCATATTCATTTAACCTTGTTTTCCCAGAGAAAGTGCAATTGTGTTATTTAACCACTGCTGTTCACTATTGTTTGTGAATCACAGAGTCATCTGCTAGGAACAGCACTTCTATCTACCCTGCTGGAGGTACTGGTGATGTTTGGGTGTCGACAGTTGGACATACGGATTGATCCACTACCGTCAGGACCGTAAGTGTGAATTAATAGGGGTATGATTTAAAATCATCATGTTATACAAAAAATATCTGATATTCACATCCCTTGACGTGTCTTGAGCAAGTTTCCAAATCATGGAATGAGCCATTGACATTGATAAATTTCTGAATGCTATTAGTTGTGTGTCTTATAACCAAGGTTTTCCAGTCAATGTGACCTTAACTCACAGGTTGTATTTGATAAACCCATTGTTTGTAGATCTCCACTCTCACATATAACATCAAGATGTGAAACTAACATTTTGGTCATGGTTGTTTTACCCTGAACTGACAAAATATTAATTCTCAGAAAATTAAGGGGGCCCACCACATATTTTAAGGGTCATTGCCTAGTGGGTCCCTGCTAATTTCTATGCCTCTATTAGGTGCCAAGTAACTTCCTAACAATCTTCTTTATTACTCACATACTGTGCTTCATTAACCCTTTGCTTATTTTCCACTATGACATACCACATCAGGGTTTTAAACTTCAAGAATATATAGATTCTAATGGAACCTTCTACTGTAATATACCCAGAATGTCACTTGGTGTTCATTTCACTTGGTAGAAACTTTGCTACGTTCTTCATTGGCAGGTTGTGTTTCATTTATCCGCTGTTTGTTCCGTTCTACTGTGACATACCACGTGTGCCCCTGTCCCACCTGTGGGGCATACCGATGACTGGCAAGTCCATCTGCTACATACTCGGCCTTCAGGCGGCCAGCACTTCGCCGGAATCCATTATCGTGGCGCTGTGTGGACTGGTGGGGCTCTTTGTTGACCCTCTAATATGTGAAGATAGCTGTTTTGAATTAGGCCTGCAATAAAAGTGACTTCAGAGAATAGATATAGTTATGCTCAACACATGTTGGCAATGTCAAACTTTGGGATTTATTTTGAACATAAACAAGTTTTAGAAAGTAAAAAAACATAGCTGTATTTAAATGCTCCGATAGAAGTTTTTTAAATTATATAGTTCTAAACAGGATTAGGTCTATAAAAACATTTGGTGGTCAGATTGATTTTTGTGACATAGATATCAGACCCACTCAATTTGTTGGATTTTTTGTTTGTTGTATGAACAGGTCGCATAAGATTTATATTTATGAATATGACCCTTGGAGTGAAAATATCTGTCTAGTACTACATTCTGGATTTCTGGCAGTCTGTTAAGAATTGAAATGTTAATGAAAAACAAGTATTTAATTTTGTACTTAATGTTTGTATTAGTGTTGGCTTAGTATTGATATACATATACACATGTATTTATTTTCAGACAGGTGGCCTGTTATGGAGGTTGAATTTCTTAAAAATTCAAAGTCTCATGCGAGTCCCAAAGTTTATTTCCACATTCTTTAGTGCAACCATCGGGAGATTGTTTGCTGTTGAGCAAGCAATTGTACAGGATACGTCCCATATTGGGGCAACCAAAGGTAGGCGAATATCAGTTTAACTTAAATAAAAAAGAATATCAGTTTGACTAAAATGAAAAAGAATAATAGTTTATTAGAAACTTAGAAAAGCGTGTTTAGTTTTCTAAATAATATCGTTATTCAATATTAATGTTTTATGTACTCAATTTATAAGTGACATGAATCAATCCAAACGTATTGTTGCGCATGTTAGTTTATGGAAAAAACATGCAAGAAAAATGTTCCAAAACTTACATAAACCCGTATATTCCAATCATAAACATATCAGTCAAATGGATATTACAACTGCAAAGCCCTTTATTTCTAGACTAATTATCTCTATTTCTTAACATCAAAAATTCAAACGCTTATTTGGGAATTTTTGGACTGGATTTGGAAAAAAATCCCAAAATGCCATTAGGAATATGGACTGAAAACGTCAATAAAATCAGCCAAGAAAAATCCTGATTTGTTTCTGCTTCCCTAGTCCTTCAACATTTTTCATGAACAAACTTGGCTTGGTTCAATGATTGACTGAAATGCCTCAGGAACTGCTTAGTCATTATGTTGTTATGAAAATTGCCCTGCATAGCATTTTCCACTTTCTTTTATATTATGCCCAACAGTTAACATTGATTCTCTACACCTGAATTTATTGATAATATGGCATAATACCCATTTTTGCACGCCATGGGGTATTTTTTAGAGTTGCAGCGCCAGGAGGCCATGGAGAGACTGGAGCAGCAGATGTTGTTTAGGAGTCTACAGCAGAATAACATGCGGCCGCAAGTGCAGGTACTGATTGCCGTGTATAACCAAAAGTTCCCAATTTGTAATGTGGAAATAAGGTCGCTTCCATTAGTAAAACAGTTTATTTTTGCCAATAAATTAATACAGTATCTGTTTTTGGAAGCAACAACAAAATAACAAAAAAACCTGGATTTGCATGAAACAAATTACTAGAGAATATGTGTCATGTCACGCTGCTTATTTTTAGCAGCCCCCTTACCTTTCTCAATCCTAGATCTTTTTCCTTTTTGTTTTCACAGATTGCTTCTTTATTTAACTTGTTATGAATTGTGTTTTACCCCTGCATGATTTTTGTTTGTAGAACCTAGTCAATGGTCCAGGCATATTTGGAATGGTTAACAACAACATGGCAGATGGCTTGAGAAATAGGTTTCATGGTAAGTCAGATATAAAGGAAACCTTGGCTTAATGCATGTGCCTAAAGTGTCCTCCGTGATTAGCCTGTGCAGTCTGCCCAGCCAAAATATTGACGACTTTTGTCTGATTTTATGGATTTTTGTTCAAAGGACAAAAAGACAAAAATCCAGTTTAGGCTGAAAGTTTTGTCCCTGCTTAGCCCGTGCAGAGTGCACAGTCTAATCTTGGACGACACTACGCAAATGCATTAAGCCCTGTTTTCCCAGAACGAGTCCCATTTTATACCCCAAGTAAGGGAGAAAAGGGGGTCGGTATACTGGAATCACTATGGATGTCTGTCCATTCGTCTGTATGTCCATAGACACAAGCTTGTCTTAAGACGTTCTCCTAAAATATTGAAAGTATAATATTCCAACTTGAAGGAATTGTCCTCTATGATATGAAGTTGTGCAGGTTTATTTTCTTTCATCCTTTGTTAAAGATTACAAAAGTTATGCCCTTGTTCCTATGTAGACATTCTTAAACATCATGTTACATATTACCCATCGGCGCAGAGGGGTATTTTTCCTCACTATGGTAATAAATTCTAGTTGATTTTATTATCAGTATTTAAAATTGCATGTCTCATACGATTATTTCAAACCAATGTGTATCTTTCACTGTGTTACATCACATTTCATACCACTGTATTACTGTATAACATAACCATCAAAACACTGTGCTACACATATGCAAACTCTCATACCATATGTTACTTAACTTAATGCTGCCATTTTACTTTACCTCTTTAAAAAAGCTTTGTTACACATGACTGTATAAACATTTGCATGAGTATGTAACATCTTTCTCACACAGACTGTGTGAAATCAAAACGTATTTGGCTGTGTAAAAAAATTACACTGTGTACTATTGTGTAACATCAAAATACCACTGTGTAAAAAATATGAATGTGTAACACAGGCCTGATTTAGCCGTATGTTCTGGTCCGTTAAACTTATTTACAAATAAGTGTCTTTTGATTATTATATTTCAATTTTATTTCAGTAACATCTAACAAAGTACATGTATATCTCTATAATTTATATAATTTTGTTTTTATTTTTAACTCATCTATTTAAAAAAATAAATATGAGCTATTGTCATGACCTGAGCGTTGGCATCTGCTTTGGCATCGGCGTCTGGTTAAGTTTTATGTTTAGGTCCACTTTTCTCATAAAGTATCAAAGCTATTGCATTCAAACTTGGTACACTTACTAACTATCATGAGGGGACTGGGCAGGCAAAGTAAGATAACTCTGGCTTCCATTTTGACAGAATTATGTGCCCTTTTTATACTTACAAAATTGAAAATTTGGTTAAGTTTTGTACTTAGGTCCACTGTATTCCCAAAGTATCACAGCTATTGCTTTCAGACTTGAAACACTTGCTAACTATCATAAGGGTCTGTGCAGGAAAAGTTATGTAACTCTAACTGGCTTTTTCACAGAATTATGGCCCCTTTTATACTTAGAAAATTGAAAATGTGGTTGAGTTTTGTGTTTAGGTCCACTTTATTCCTAAAGTATCACAGCTATTGCTTTTAATTATTTAATTTTGCTTAAATTGCCAAAACTTCTTTATTTATGATCAGATTTGATTCATACTTTGACAAAACAACACTTACCTGACATACCACAATAGACTCAACCCAAACCATCCCCCACGCCCCACCCCAGAATCCC
Organism: Dreissena rostriformis; assembly: GCA_007657795.1. Taxonomy (NCBI): domain Eukaryota; kingdom Metazoa; phylum Mollusca; class Bivalvia; order Myida; family Dreissenidae; genus Dreissena; species Dreissena rostriformis. Next base: position 27,029 of record VMBQ01002672.1, read on the forward strand.
CCCAATTTGTTTTCCCATTTTCTTCTTATTTTTATGCCCCCGAAGGTGGGTATATAGCAATTGCACTGTCCGTCTGTCCTTTTGAAATTCCGTCACACTTTGCGTTTAGGTTTTGAAAAATGTGGATTTTATTGATCATAGCAACTTGATATTAGGCATGCATGTGTATCTCATGGAGCTGCACATTTTGAGTGGTCAAAGTCATCCTTCAAGGTCAAAGGTAAAAATAAATAAAATCAAAGCGGCGCAATAGGGGGCATTGTGTTTCTGACAAACACATCTCTTGTTGAAAGATAATCTAATAAATGACCACACCCCACACTATACCCCCTCACAACCCCCCCCCNAACCAGAAAACTGCAATAGGCCAAAATGACATCACCACGGCAACCAGCATACTGCTGCACCACACATAGCAACCAGCATACCTAGCAACCATAAAACTGCAATAGGCCAAAATGACATCACCATAGCAACCAGCTTACTGCTGCTCAACACCTTGCAACCAGAAAAAAACTAGCATACGAAGCATGGCAACCAGCATACTGCTGCATCACGCATAGTAATCAGCTAGCCTAGCAACCAGCATACTTAGCAACTAGCATGCTGCTTCTCCACACACATACACATAGCAACCAAAATATATATTCGCAAGCAAACATAGCAACCAGCTTACATCAGAAACCATCGTTCTGCTGCTCCACACATAGCAACCATAATATCTACTAGGGTGATGATGCTCAAACGATTCCAACCAGCATACAAAGCAACCAGAGTACTTCTACTTCATCCATAGCAACCAGTAAACCAACAATATGTATACGTTTATTCCATACATAGCAACTTGGAAAAGCTTTCTTTTTGAAAAATTTGGACAGAAAATCAACACTTTGTCCCATGACAAAATTAATGGTTATATATTGATAGTGCAAAAACTGTGTTAAATGTGTGGTGTTGTTTTTAAATAGTTAAACATGCTGAGGCTTTAATGATGCTTGGTTTCCATGGAAACCATTATGTTAAGTTGGCAATGCTGCTAAGGTACAGTGTTAAACTAATCACAATATGTAAGTGCACAGTATCACATTATATGAATGATGAATTTTGGCAAATACTGAGGGTTCGTACCAGATATGTGCTACTGAGGGTTCGTACCAGATATGTGCTACTGAGGGTTCGTACCAGATATGTGCTAAAATGCAGTTGTATTTATTAAAATTTAAGCATTATCTTGGACAATATTTATGGCAAATGATATGTCTATTATTATCAATGTTAAATGTAAAAATAATGTCCAAGTCCCATGTTCAAAATGTTTTTATTTCGACTGTGTCAAGCATAAAGCCGTAGATTATTACATATTTTTATAAGTAAAATCTTGTTTTAATATGTTCTCTGCACATAATATTATGCTTTTTTATGTTTCTTTTCGTTTAAGAAGTGAAGTCAGATAAATTAACCTGACACTAATTGTTATGCATATTCGAATTAATTATCATTTACAATGTTTCCTCACAAAGATTATTTTTTATAACTTTAATACCATTTAAAATATACTAGATCTGCTGTTATTGTACTATTTGAAACATTTGTTTGAACAAAACCAAGTATAAACAAAGGATAATAATTATTCAAGTATAAACGTACAAAATTTAATAATTTGAGTTTATTGGTATCTTGTAAATATGTCTGAATTGTACAAAATGATCATATGATGATTAAGAATCTGTGTGATTTTACCCCTTTTTGTGTCCATGTTAATGTGTTATTGAAGAAAGATTAAGAATATTCTGTTACTTTTGTCTAGTTTATTACTCATCAACTACAAATCTCAGTTTCCAAATACATATCTACATTTTAATGTTAATGTTATTATTTGTTTGCTCACAAGAAAGAAAGAAAACCTATATTAAGATTTGTATCTCTTTTTTTGATGGTTTTTTGTTGTTGAAATCCAACATGTTACATTCTTTTTAATGATTTTTCATGCTTCTGGCACCTACTGATGCCAGAAGGCATATAGCGATTGGCCTGTCCTTCCATCCGTATGCGATTGGCAGAAGATGTGGAGACTGAATGTCGCTGTCAAGAACTGGGCCTGTAGGACCAAGGTCATGGTCACAAATATAAGAACTTTGTCCTGAGAACTTTGTATTGAGCATGGACAAATTATCAGAAACTAAGTGGAAGTGATACACATGATGAGTCGGAGTGTATTGTGCAAGAACCAGAACTTTTGGTCCAAGGTAAATGTCGCAATTCTTTGTCAAATGTAAAATATTAGAAATTAACCTATGTAGATTGTCCAGAGTATAAATTTGTACAGCATGGATGGATTTTCCTGTAACTTAATCGTGAGCATAATTGTGCTTTTCAAAGTGAAAGGTCAAGCTCGCAATTACTATTAAAGGTCAAGTATAGGGGTTGAGACATTGTCAAATATGTACCTAAAAAGTACTTTATACTGCATAGCCTTGCAAAAATGGCACTCTTGTAACATTTCTGAACAGAGCTGTGAATTCATTCCCATGTTCAAAAAAGCCCAGGATCCAAACATTATATTTAGTTATTTTGATTAGATCTGCACTAGCTCTGCACCATTAATTTATCATCATTTTCATCACTATGAGAGAACAGTCCATATTAGTAGCAGAGTTATGCTTGCTTGAATTGCAAAGGAAGTTAACATTTCGTGTTTTTGAAACATTGGAAATATCAATGTGCCAAGGAGTGAATAAATTCCTTTAAGTGTTGCAATTTTATCATGTTACAGTTTTAAAATGTAAATGTATTGATTGTTTTGTATTTTTATGTATATGTTGATCAATAATACAGGGCTCTAACTTGGCTGTATTTAATTCGACATGAAATATAATAATGTTGTTGTTTTTCGTATGTACTCTTAATTGAATGTGACCAGCATTGCACTGTGTTTGTTTTGTTGTTGTTTCTGGTCACGTAAAGACACTTATCATTGTCCATAATAAAACATACTTTTAAAGTTTCCACATGTGGGTTTTATTGACGTTTTCTTATTATGTGATGATGTCTATGTTTTTTTTCCATTATCATGATAACATATGGAAATAATGAGTTTTACAAAATAGTTGTAGCTATATGTTCATCAACAATAGTGAGCAACAAAATATAATGTGGTAAAACTGGCATAACATAGAGGATATTTGTTGGATTTGGTGGATTATCGATTTTAATTCACGAGTGATCATAGAAATTAATATTTTCACGAGTGGCGCAGCCACGAGTGAAAATATATATTTTCTATGATCACGAGTGAATTAAAATCAATAATCCACCGAATCCAACAAATTTTCTTTTTATTTCATGCTTTCTTCACAGTTTATATACATTGTTAAAGAGTATAACTAAAGAATGTCGTTGGGATAATGATGTCATTTCGTCAAAATAATGACGTCATTTCACAGTAAACAATGAAAATTATTGATAATTTTCACTGATAATTTTCATTGTTTGAAACAGTGAAATTATCAGTTTTCATTCACTGATATATCTCTATAAACCACCGGAAAGCATTAAATAAAAAATAGTTTTCTTGAAGACAGTTTTTGAAATTATAAACAGAAATGCATTGTTGTATTTATTATGCAAGTAATATTATGCTACACATACGTGAACATAATGTTGCATTTGCTAGAACGTAATGTTACACACGCAGACAAGAATGTAGAATTGCATATAAGATAACATAATGATACAATTAAAATGTATGTGAAACATTAGGAACATATCACCAACACGGGGGAACCTAATCATTAGTTTGTGACAGAGTTAGTCAGGAAATTTGGTCTGGATATATGATATCTGGATTTCATGTACACACATTGCAGGAAAAGAAAATGAGGCTGATACGCCATCAAGAGTTTTCAATGAACGTACAGAATGGTCATTGTGTAATGATGTATTCAAAATTATGTGTGATAAGTTTCAAACCCCAGACATTGATCTATTTGCATCCCGACTTAATACGAAGCTTTAATTGTACTGTGCGTGGAAGTCAGATCCTGGGGCAAAATGTATTGATGCTTTTACTGGGCAGATTTTGATTATTGCTTTATTTTCCCACCTTTAAGTCTGTTGCCCAGGTGCGTTCGAAAGATCAAACAAGACCAAGCAAAAGCCTAAGTTATAGCTCCATTGTGGCCGACACGGACATGGTTTCCATTACTTATGAAACTTCTGGTGCAGAACCCGTTGATTCTACCGAGAGGCAAGAAGCTCTACCTTCCACATCAAGAAATACCACATCCTCTCGAGGACAAACTAGTCTTAATAGCATGCAAAGTGTCAGAAATTCTTACAGAAAACAGGGTTTTTCTAGAACAGCTACCATAATTATTATGTCCTCTTGGCGAAACTCAACAAAATATCAATGCTATATTTCGAGATGGATTCAGTATTGCGATAGAATTGTTTTCTCAAGTTTCAATTTCTATAACAGATGTAGCTGATTTTTTAACTGAACAATATAACAAAGGACTAGGATATAGTGCCTTGAATACTGCACGTGGTGCTTTTTCATCAATGGGAATTCGATTGGATACTTTTCCTGCTGGTTCTCACCCTACTGTTGTGAGATTTATGAAGGGTGTGTACAATATTAGAACTCCTGCACCGAAACTTACTGAAACATGGGATGTAAATTTGGTACTGAATTATTTGCGGAAACTTTCGCCAGTGAGAACTCTTACGCCCAATGATTTAACATTGAAATTGATCATGCTGTTGGGACTTACGAACGCAGCTAGGGCACAGACATTACATGTTTTGAGTTATTAACTGTTAAAAAAGTTCAGGTTAGGTTACATAATTCAGTTTAATAGTTTGTTAAAACAGAGTCGGCCAGGCTTTGATTGTTCTTCTTTAGTTTCAAAAGCTTATCCTTCAGATATGAGATTGTGTGTTATAACTGTATTGAAGGAATATCTAGCTAGAGCTAAACCATGTAGAAATAATACCGATGAAAGTCTACTTATAAGTTATATCAAACCATTCCGACCGGTTACCAGAGATACAATAAGCCGGTGGATTCGTGTTGTGATGGCAATATCAGGAATCGACGCCCAGAAATTTACTGCTCACAGTGTTCGGGCAACAGCTTCATCTAAGGCCAAAACTATGGGGGTTCCAATAACTGACATTCTGAAGACAGCGGGCTGGTCTCGGGAAAGTACATTATAAAAATATATATATTACAACACAACTATTCATGGACAGAACACCTTTGCTGAAACAGTGTTAAGGATGTGACAACAAATCGAACATAAAGGTATTTGCATTGTGCTGTTTCATGTAGTATTTCTCAAAATTGTTTGGCTGCAGGCTTCAAAATCTCATTTAATGACTACGAAACGTATTTCGATATAGAATTTAAAAATTAAACGAGACTTACCTTGGTTAAGTCGCTGTTTGATTTGAATTCTATGAGAAATAAAAGTTGAGGAGGCATTAATTGCCGCCCTCCCTCCCAACTTCAGTTACAATATAATATCTTTAATGCCTAGTAATGTTTATTAAACTTAATTTATGTAGCATCCAAACAAATTTTGTATCTTTAAAGACTGATTGCGCATGCGCGAGCACTGATCTCATTTAATTCCTCCTCAAGTTTTATTTATCATAGAATTCAAATCAAACAGCAACTTAACCAAGGTAAGTATCGTTTAATTTTTAAATTATATAGAAATAAACATATTGATGCATATACATGTAGGCAAATTAATTATGGTATAAATTATTAATATAGGATTTATAAAAATTATAATAACAATAAAGGTTGCATGATACGCAAGAATATATTGGTGCCGGGTAAGCAGGTTCACATTTGATGCCTTGGCTTGTGTTCGCGAAAGTGGCTTTACATCACCAAGGTNTATGTAGCATCCAAACAAATTTTGTATCTTTTAAGACTGATTGCGCATGCGCGAGCACAGATCTCATTTAATTCCTCCTCAACTTTTATTTCTACTAAACCAAGGTAAGTATCGTTTAATTTTAAATTGTATTGAAATAAACATATTGATGCATATACATGTAGGCAAATTAATTATGGTATAAATTATTAATATAGGATTTATAAAAATTATAATAACAATAAAGGTTGCATGATACGCAAGAATATATTGGTGCCGGGTAAGCAGGTTCACATTTGATGCCTTGGCTTGTGTTCGCGAAAGTGGCTTTACATCACCAAGGTCCGCTCATATCGAAGGACTCTGTGTACTGTTACCGGTACCTGAATGCAAGATCCGCCTTCCCCTTAGTGAATACTGGCTTGGCGTAGTAACATATCAACAGTTGATGGCTCGAACAAACACCGGCCCCTATCGAGATACAGGGTTCCCATGGGTCATGTACAAATGGACAGTTCGGGTTCGAACGTACACTGGCCCTTATCGAGATACATGTGTCCCATAGTTCACGTAACACATGGACATTTCAGGCTCGAACGTGCACTGGCCTCTATCGAGATACAGGGTTTGCATTGGCCACGTAACCCATGGACAGTTCAGGCTCGAACGTGCACTGGCCTCTATCGAGATACAGGGTTCCCATAGATCACGTATCACATGGACATTTTGGGTTCTAAAGTACACTCGCCCTTATCACGTTACAAGTGTTCCATAGTTCATGTAACACATGGACATTTCCGGTGCGAACGTACACTGTCCCTTATCGAGATACAGGTTTCCCATAGTTCACATAAAACATTGATATTTCGGGTTCGAACGTACACTGACCCGTATCACGTTACAAGTTTCCCATAGGTCATGTCACACATGGACAGTTCCGGTTCAAACGTACACTGGCCTCTATCAAGATACAATGTTCCCATAGTTCCTGTAACACATGGACATTTCCGGTTCGAACGTGCAATGGCCCTTATCGAGATACAGGGTACCCCTCGGACAATGTTGTATCACTTCCGCTCCACGCACGCACCAAATAAACTTGTTACACAGGACAGGGTGGGGAAAGAACACTCCGGTCTTGTCCGGTAAGCATGGTTTGCTGGGATCCACTAAAATATTGAAGGATCTTGTTTATTGTATTAATTCAAAATGAGTAAAATTGTGCCTCGCTCTGGGAAAATGGGCCTAATACATAAGCGTAAAGTGTCGTGACAGATTAGCCTGTGCAGTCCGCACAGGCTAATCAAAGACCACTCTTTCCGCCTCAACTGTATTTCCGCTAAGAAGAGATTTCCTTTAAACGAAAAATGCCATAAAAGCGGAAAGTGCCGTCTCTGATTAGCCTGTGCGGACTGCACAGACTAATCTGGGACGACAATAAACGCACGTGCATATAGCCTCGTTTTCCCAGAGGAAGCACGCACATGAACACCGAACATACATGCAGAAAAGACTAGACCCCACGGAACAGTAAACGTCTTCAGTTTTAAGGAGTGCGTACATTTATACAATTGTTGAATCAATGGGATTTTCGTTCGTCTGAATGCTTGGACGTTCGTCAGTCTTGTCAGATGTATGTCTATTGAAATAAATATTTCGATCACTGAATGTTATTTGTGATTGAACAGTATGCGATCCAATATGTCAGTTTTTTTTTAATTAACGTAATTATGCATTAAATTTAAAGCGTTATTCGTAAATTTTATTTCGAAATGAATGATTTGACTCATTAAGCATATTCATTCTATTGTATCAATTTTATGAGGATACATAGGAAATAAACTTAAAATTTGATTAGTTAAAAAGTGCATAAACAGTAATTATCTGGTTAACAGTGGCTTCAAAGGCATAATCCATTATGTGCAAAAACATATTTAAATCCGGCTTTATGTTTGTTTTAGGTCATTTGTGCAAGTATTTGCACTAAATTGATGATGATTACTTCTTGTGTGCATTTTCCTACGGACTTCTAAACTGCTAATTCGTCGGATCAATCATTGATTAGAATTCGTCGGATCAATCATTGATTAGAATTAGTCGGATCAATCATTGATTAGAATTAGTCGGATCAATCCTTGATTGTTTCACCCACCTATTGCTGCCTCATCCACGGACCCATCGCACCTGAGCGTCTCCGGGTTGAAGCAGTGCTTGCTACCGCACCTCTGCACGTACGTCTGCGTGCGCGTGCACTGCACGTACTGGTGACAGTCGTACGGGTGCACGTGCGGTGTCCGCGTGCCGTGCACGGCGCAGAAGTTGGCTGAAATGGAGGCGGGATAATAATTTAATTAAGCGCTTTAAAGAGACGCGTCCGAAATTGTGAATAATATTGAAATTGGTCTAAACTATGACCAAATCCCCGTTATTAGGATTTTACGTGTTTAGCGGCTTAAACAATTCTGTAAACACGGAGAAGGTGCATTTTTAGTGATTTTCTAAACCATACTGATATTGTTTGTCCTTTGAGAATGTGAATAATAGTAAGAGGCTTCATTTCTACTTATTATGGAAAGTCAGTGTGCTACTGGTATGTAGGAGAAATACCAGTCTATGCAATATTCTAGCACGATAGCTCTTCTAAAATGTTCTTAACAGCCACATGCTATTTTAATATTAAGACCGACCGAATCCCCTATTTTAAAATTGGATAACAATAAAAAAAAAACTTAGCATTCATCATTATTATATTCACTGGGCAGTGACACATCTTAACATTTGACATCATAATCATTTCAAATGTTGTGTTCATAAACGAAGAGTTCGTTGAGTATTTTGTTTTTTGTTCGGGAAAAAGAATAACAGTTACATTTTTTTTAAACTAGGAGCATCTGCGTTATTGTCTCGTTTCTTTAATTATTCATAAGTTACAAGTATAGCATAGACTTCGAGGAGAAACAAGTACCGGGAACAACGTGGACGGTTGCCATGTCAACGAGAGGGTAGTCAGTGCGCATGGTCACGTGGTTGGTCACCGCGCACTGGAGCATGACGCCATTGTGAGCGAGGCTCGGTAAGAACGTGTAGGACTTTAGCACGCGGATGGAGCAGTTGCTATGCTCCGTGTGTGACGTCACGTTTCCCACAACTTCCCGGAACTCCGGTTGCTCCGGTGTCTTGATGAGGAGCACGAGTTCGCCTTGTGGGTAGCCGACGTTGGCCTCGCACCGGAAGGGGGTGCTCAGTGGCGCGCCCTCCATAATTACGCTGGGGACCGAGAGTGTGGGGACTTCCGGTTTCACTGGATAAAATTGCAGTTAAGAAAATTTAAATAAACAAACCCTAATGGAATGAATGTCTGACTCACTATGAGATTCGATAGTTATGTTCCAAAAGTTATGCGAAGCCGACCACAGGGACAAATAGGGTCTTAAAAGTAATTCGCAAAAAAGATTTAAAGGTTGATGTACACAACTTAGCTAGTGTTGCGATTCATACTCTGTCAACTGATTGTAATATACTATGCTCTTATGCGTGCAAACGCACAATTGCCCGAGATTAATGCATACGAAAGCATATACATGTTGTTCTAAAAACGACGCTACCTTGCAGTTGAATATTTCCGACGGCCGGCGGTATGGTCAGCTCCCGATTGGCGCTGCACGTATACGCGCCCTCGTCCCCGCAGGCCAACACGTAAATCCAGAGACTCACTTCTACTTCGTACCGCCTACTGGCGTCCACATGGGCAAACACCCGCCCCTTAAGGGTTGAGTTGTGCACTGTGACGTCAGGTTTTCCGTTCGTTGCCGTTATAACGTCAAACGCGGCACGACCGTCGTCTGCGCGCTTCGAAATGGTTATCGTCTGCCAATTGCCGACGTGGATCAAACGACATTTAAGTGACGTCACTCCTTCGTTCAGATACGCCACGACGTTTGACATGCTTAGACCTAATTGTTGGGATTAAATATATTAATTCCAAAGCGCATGACATCAAATAACAACGATCACACAATCTTTAAAAATTGTTCATGCTTATTTGTAAATGTTTCTTTCACAGATATTTCGAAGCCAAGCGAAGGTGGTAAATACGTGTCCACGTGTGAATCATAAACTACTAGTATATTTAAAGTGACTTGATCACATTTTGGGACAATTTTGCGTGTTTTCAGTAAATGTCTCAAATTGCTAGATTTTACCCCAGCACTGTACAGCTCCATTATCATGAAAATGAAATAATTTAAAGAAGAAAAAAAGAGACAAAGTTTGTTCTTATCGGGGCTCGAACCAGTGTCCTTTGGATTGAAAGGCTATTGCATAAACCAGTCGGCCACAAGGGTTGTTATATAGTAGCAGTCATTTTATGTTTGGTATAAGTGATCCATGTTTTGTTAAAATAATTAACGAAAACAACATAATCATTGCATATTATGCAATTGTCTCGCGTTTGTAACGCTTTATAATTTTATAAATTTGAAACGACGATAAATGATAAAGGAAGTTGTGTTTTCAGTTTAAATCTGCGTCTTGATTTACAGTGTTCTTTAGTTTTTTGAATCTGTGACACAAAAGTTGGATTATAGTCATGTGAACAATCTCTGAATATGATCCGTAAAAAACGCAGTTATATAGGTATTTTTGGATGCAGTCGTTACGTTGAGTGCTGGAACCGGATTTTGAAGGCCTTTGCAAACAGTTTGGATCCAGATGAGACGCCACAAAACGTGGCGTCTCATCAGGATCCAAACTGTTTGCTATTCTGATAGTATTATTTGAAAAAAATCAAAGAAAATGCTAATTTTAGAAATTCAGCAGACGACATTTTAGCAGACGACAAATTTCCCAGCATGCAAATGGTTAAGGAGCACAGGCTTCAATGAATATATGAGCTTTGCTCTGGTAAAACGTGGCTTAAAGCATGTGCAGTCCACACCCCAGTCGAATCATTGATGACACATTCCGCTTTTATGGATTATTTCGTTTAAAGGAAGTTTTGTTCCCATACGAAAAGCAAGACTATGCGGAACGTGTCGCCCAGGATTAGCCTGTGCGGACTGCGCTTGCTTATATGGAACGAAACTTTACGCACATTTATTAAGCCCCGTTTTCCCAGAGCGCATCTCAAAATAAAAAATATCAATAAAAAAGATACGAACTTTTTTTGCCGCAGACGTCGTTTGTTTCGTCGAAGCACATGTCGTCTGGACACTGACCTATCTGATACAGGCCGTGTATGCACCGGATATGCTTGGTGCAGGTGCCCGGATGTGATATACGCCGTCCATTGGTAACGTTTTCGCACAGGTTGGCTGAAACATGAATTAAATATACCTTAACCATATATTTAAATCGAATTCTAGTATGCGAAATAATAAACAAAACAACAACAGCACAAAAAACAACAACATCAAATACACTTTATAGTCAGTTTGAATAGAAAATTCCGCGTTAATAGGTCATTGTAATCTCGTGATAAAAGTGTGATATGCGCCTCCTTAAAGTATAAATATTACATAATATGCCTTTATTACATAAGCATGGGCGGATGAATACAACATAATTTAATCGGAAAGTGTCTGGGACGACACTTTACGCACATGCATTAAGCCCAGTTTTCCCAGAACGAGGCTCAATTGACGTGATTGTAATGAAACGCTTTACTTGGCAGAATGGTCAGCTTGATCTCCTGCGACTCTTTAATAATCAACCCGTCGTGTTTGCCGGCGACGACACACTTCAATACAGAGCCGTTGGCGTCCCTCGTCGGCGTGTAGATAAGCGACACAGACGCGTTCTGACCACAGCGTCCCGTAGGAGCTGTTGTCAGTCCTTTTATTTTCACAAACGTCGTGCTACCTATGGGAACACAACGAGACGTAAAAAGGGGTTAAAAAGGTCGACGTGCCGTAGTGGATATTGTGTCCGCTTAGCGATCAGGAGGTCACGGGTTCGATCCTCACCGTGGGAGCGTTTTTAAGACACCAATTACTTGTTCTACCCAGAAACTGACTGGAGAGCGTTTCTATAAGCCTTAGGGTTTCGATGCAATCAAGCTTCAATACATAGGTTAAAACTAATAAGACGTGTAAGCAGTAAATTCAATAATGTATTTCATAGCATATACTCCCCAAAACTCGATAGTGTTTTCGAAAATGTGTAATATTTTATAACGTTTTCATAACCTTACAAGAAAGGGACACCTGTATTAAAGACGACAACAAGTAACTTTGTAAATATGTACCTTTTGGCTTGACGTATAACTGCAGCGATCTTTCCGGAAACCCTACGTTTCCACGGCAACTCACTGGCGTCGGAGCCTCCAAACGTTCCACTAGATCCGCTGGTATCTCCAGGCGTGGCGTGGAGGGTGGTTCTGAAGCGAAAATAATCTTTTACATCGTTAAAATGAGCCTCGTTCTGGGAAAACTGAGCTTAATGCATGTGCGTAAAGTCTCGTCCCAGATAAGCCTGTGCAGTTCGCTTTCCGCTTTTATGGAATTTTTCATTTTAAAAAGTCCCTTCTACAAGAAAATCCAGTTACGGCGGAAAGTGTCGTTCCTGATTAGTCCGCACAGGCTAATACGGGATGACACTTCACGCATATGCATTAAGTCCAGTTTTCCCAGAACGAGGCTCAAATAAACTCTGAATTACATTTCCTGTCCCGCGACTACGAACGCTCGTTGGCTCAAACTTTGGCTTGACTCAAAATAGTGTCCAATTAGAATGCTTGTGTTTTTTTTTCAATTTGTTAAATGTATGAGATTAAATATACTCATTAATTTTCGGAATCGTGAGGTCTGGTCATAAAATAGATCAACATATATATGAGCCGCGCTCCGAGAAAACGGTGCATAGTGCGTGTGCGTAATTTAACATCCCAGATTAGCCTGTGCATTCCGAACAGGCTAATCAGCGACGACAATTTCCGCCTAGACTGGATTTTCGTTAAGCACGGACTTCTTTAAAACGATAAATTCCATAAAAGCGGAAAGTGTCGTCTCCGATTAGCCTTTGCGGACTGCACAGGCAAATAAGGAACGAGACTTTACGCACATGCATTATTTCCGGTTTTCCCACAGACAGTTTAACTCCATCTGCATGTGGTACGTGCCTGTGTAAGGGTAAATACATAGCCGAGTTCACAGTCCACGTTATGGCAAAGTACCGGTACTGAAAGGTGCCGGTGTACATGGGTACCTTTCCCCCCTCTTTTTTTGGATCAAATACAAGAGGATAAACGAATCTGAGTCTGTCTCATGTATGGTAAAGACACAACCGAATCTATGACCCACTTCATACCATATACGTAAAATTGTTTTTCTATATCTTTTAAAAGCTGCAATTTATAATCTATCATGCGAATGTGCCATTTCAGAGCCGTATGTGAGTTCTACCTGTGTAATCCATGTGCACCAGTCTGTTGAAGACACTTCCGGTATCCGTTGTGACGAGACATCGGTAATCACCGGCGTACCGACAGTCCATGTCACGTAGACGCACGCCGAGAGCCACCGAACTCGACTTCCGGTGTATGCAAGCGTCCACTACATCCCCACCAAGCAGTGAGACAATCGAGCAGTGGAAACCAGTAAGGTTGTTCGCTGGTTGAGAAATGCTGCTTTTCGAAGGGACGTGTTCGATTTCTATGCTCTGTATTATATTTGTTACTTCCGCCGCACTAAATGTAACCGTGCAAACCACTTTTGCGTTTTGAGCGTACATTTGTATATCTGAAATCGGTATGACTGGTATTAATTACAATCCATGGAAACATTCAGCAACGATAATATAGAACGCCAAACTATAATTTACCCTTTGCATGCTGGGAAATTTGTCGTCTGCTAAAATGTCGTCTGCTGAATTTCTAAAATTAGCATTTTCTTCGATTTTTTTCAAAGAATACTATCAGAATAGCAAACAGTTTGGATCCTGATGAGACGCCACGTTCTGTGGCGTCTCATCTGGATCCAAACTGTTTGCAAAGGCCTTCAAAATCCGGTTCCAGCGCTCAAAGGGTTAACAAATATTGGGATATTAATTTCTTTGTAGGGCGGAAATTACATGTAGGTTGGTTTATTCAATATACAATAGACATACAGTCCATGAGAACACATGTTCAAAAACATAGTAACCTATATAAAGGCATGAAATGTGTATTAACTTTCATTAGTTGTTAAATAAAGCATAAATACATGAACAGGTTTAGGACAATTGGATTACAACATTAAGAATCTATTTAATAATGTTATAGCTATTACATTAACAAAAACACAGACGAATTTACAAGAGAGCGAGAAGTCAAGTTTGAGTAATAAATTATACACAATTAATCATAATAATATTTATACATGTTTCTTTGAATAAATGCTTTATTTACAAACCTAGCTAAGTTTCTGTTGGTACTTATATTATCAGATTGCATTAAATCAATAAATGTTATCATGTTTGGTCTTTTCCAGTAATATTTATTTATATAGAATTTTCTAGTATCAAGCATATACAAACCGATGATTAATGAAATACCGGTGCAGCTTAAGGATATTTCGAATAGTCGATGAAATACCAAAGGGTCAACTGCGATTTAACATTGTAAGAATATGGAAACATACATGAATATCAACACAGCTTATACTGCTAAACAATTAGCCTCGTTCTGGACAAACTGGGCTTCATGCATGTGCGTAAAGTGCCATCCCAGATTAGCATGTGCAAGCCGCAAAGGCTCATACGGAACGAAACTTTCCGCTTTTATGGATTTTTTCGTTTGTAGGAATTTTCTTGTAAATACGAATCCAGAGCAGGCTTAAAGTGTCGTCCCTGTTTAGCATGTGCGGACTGCACACCGGGGATGACGCTTTACGCCCATGCATTTAACCCAGTTTTCCACAGAAAGAGGCTCACCTGGTTCGTTTAGGGATGGAGGCGTGCTAAATCTTCCCTTCGTAAGTTTGATTTTCTCCTGGGGCGGTGATATCAAACTATCATTTGGTTGCTGATCAATGTCGCGCATCATTTCTAGAAACGCTTCAGAATCAGTTGACCACTCATTATCAGGGTCTGGCATTAAGTTCTTTTTCGATGTCGAATTTACTTTACTTCGGGACGACAAAAGTGTTGAAACGGATGCATTTGTTGGACTCACGGTTTCTTGAACATCTGGCAATTTTTCTAATGAAGGCGATGTGGATGGAGAAGTAGATGTCAATAATGATGCCAACACTGGTCCTGAGGATGAAGAATCTGTCGACGATTTCGTAGATAAAGATTGTATCATATGTATTTCTAGTTTCGACGGTGATAACTGGTCTGATAATGGTGATTTTGAGACAGGCCCTGGTGCTTTTCCTAACGATTTGTTTGTTGTTCCTTCTGCTCGTGATGGTAATGATGATAAGGATAATGAAGAGGATAATGTGGGAGATGGTGATGATGATGATAATAATGGTGATGCTGCTGCTGTGGATGATGATGAATCAGATGTTTCATGTGCTGCTAAAAGCGATTGTTTTAATGGCGATGGTGATGATGATAAAGAAGACGGTACTGCAGTTGACGATGATAATTTCAATGACGATGATAACGGTGAGAGCGACGAAGACAATGCTGAGGATGTTTTTGTTGTTGCTGATAATGATACTGGTGGATACGATATTGCATCTGATGATAACAATGTAAATGATGAGTTTAATGAGGATACTGGTTTTGTAGTTACTGATGCTGCTGCTGTTGAAAATGTTGACGATGATGATACAAATACTCCTCGTGATGGTTTTGATGTATATTCTGGTGATGGCGATGCAGATGATGATGATTTTGATGCTAATGATGATGATGCTGATGAGGAGGAGGAGGAGGAGGAGGAGAAGGAGGAGGAGGATAAAGATGATGATTCGGATGATGATAATGAAGACGACGATAATGATGTTGATGATGTTGCTGCCTCTGATGATGATGACGACGACGACAATGGCAATATTGATTGACGTATATTATGGACAGACATTCTTGTTAGATTGTAGGAAGGACTTGAATACGTTGGTGATGGCGGCGTTGTCTTCGAAGACGAGGCCGTGTTTGTGGCGTTGTCGTGGCCGTCCGTATAAGAATCTGTGAAAAATAACGATTTATAATTGAGCCTCGCTGTGAGAAAACGGGATTTAATGCGTGTGCGTACAGTGTCTTTCCAGATTAGCCTGAGCAGTCCGCACAGGCTTATCATGGACGACACTTCCCTCCTGTATGGTATTTTTCGTTTAAAGGAAGTCTATTTAAAACGAAAGTTAAGGCGGAAAGTGTGGACTGCACAGGCTTATCTGGGACGACACTTAACGCACATACATTGAACCCCGGTTCCTCGGAGCGAGACCCAATTATAGGTTTCAAGTTCTACTGGCACAGCGGAATTATACGTTTTACATACAAAACAAAATATGGTCAAGTGACAGTTGCAAACTCCTAAAAACAGATAACGATACTATTATGTATTACAGAGACATGTTCACAGAATTTCGTAGATTTAAAAAAATGTCATCACATGCATTATTGCATGTTACATAATAAAAAACGTTGCAAATATATAATATAACTTTACGTTTTTGCTTTGATTAGGGTTGGTTGATTATTTAACAACATTTCTAATAGGTTTTCTAAGTTATGAGTGTAAAGCGCCTGCTTTAAAAAATTAGATTCTAACTATATTTTTAGAATGTGATATCCTTTTTTTAAATTTAAATTTTGGTAATTGCGTATGAAAATGCCCTTGCAAATTATGAAAGAACCTTAAAGCGATGTCCATACTAGGGTAAGGTATTATACTATATAACATCTGCGTAACGTTGATAAATCGGATTGTACATTGGTTTGTGCGATTCTCTATATTGTGATCTTTTTGAAGATGATGATGATTGGTCGGTTGTAAAATGTAATTCTTATTGAAGTTGCTACCTTAATGATTTAGTATAAAATAAAGAACATAACGCCCCATAGGTGCAGACAAGTACCTTGTTTAATTTCAATGTCACAAGCAACCTTTTTGCACAAAGGGGTCGATAAAGCGGATATTTATCAACGCACGTTTTGTATCATCAAATATGATAATACCATATTCATCGATCTCAATTCGTCATTTGTAATATGTAATTCTTATCTTAGTTGCAACCTGGATCCTTTAATATACAATAAAGAACATAACGCGATATACTAGTATATGTAAATTAACGCTTAGTATTTATCATTAAATACGACAACACCTTATTCATTTATCTCAATTAGTCGGTAAACTGCATTTATTTCCACCCTATAATGGTTATAATTTATTTTTATTTCGCATTATTCAAACAAAGACACATTGAGTTATTTGTAACTGCTGAAGCATGTTAATGTTGGTTTAAAATGATGGTTATATGAGCATATAGACTCACATTTATCAGTGAGATTGACTACCTCCATGATATTAAAGGGATCTTTTCACGTTTTGATAAATTGACAAAATTGAAAAAAAAATGTTTCAGATTTGCAAATTTTCGTAGTAGTTATGTTTTTTTGCAAGGAAACGGTAATACTGAACATTTACCATGCTCTAAAATATCCATTATATGCATCTTTTGACTATTTAAAAACCTGAAAATTGTTAAGCGTTGCAACGCGAAACGATTGTATATTTTAGAAAGTTCTGTTGTTATCGTTATATATTGTGACATTACGAGGATTGCTTATATAAAGTATAAAATACTTCATTTAAAATATTAGCACGGATGACCGAGTGGTTTAAGCGTTAGACTTTTACTCCAATGGGTCAGTGGTTCGAGCCCAGGCCATGGTTGTGTTGTTTTTCTTTCTTTCTTTAATTTTATGTTTGTTTTATACTGGAACTCTTTAGATCCGATGTTTACATTTATTAATTTTAAACATTTTTTTGAAAAACTTCAAAACATGCCAAAATCTGTGAAAAGGTCCCTTTAATCCATATGATATAGTGAGAAGGCTGCTATCAGCGGTCAATACAATCGTGATACATCGACTATCTCCGGAATCCTCCGTAAGATAGGCCGATTTAAGAAATAAATCGTCTTCTGAACAGAACAGAACATATCTTTATTTTGTTTCACAGGTCACATAATACATTATACATATATTGTGACAACAGGTGAGCATATAGTTAACACACAAATATTTCACAAAACAGGAGTTCGAATAAACAACAATAAGTAATTATTTGGGGCACAGGTGTTGGGCGCGTGGCAAAGTCACTTTAACACTATCAATATGTCATAAACAACATTTTTCATCATTTTGACAAAATGTTTTTTTTTCTGATAAGATATATATTTAATTATATATTATATCAGATTTTTTTTAATCAAAATGTTGAAAAATGTTGTTTAATGACATATGGATAGGGTTAAAGTGACTTGGCCACGCGCCCAACACCTGTGATTTGGGGAAGGTGATCGGGGACTTTTTGATTTCTTTAACAGTATAGACCAGTAAAAATTATATTAATTTTGGAATACTAAATTGTTGCTCCCTCTATCTGATGTCTCTTTTTATNTTCGTAACGTCATAAAGGTCATGAAGTATAGATTATATTATCAGGAGGTTAATGTATAGACTGTCATATAAATGTCATAAATAATACACAACTGATCCAGAGTGCAGTCAATGCTCTCGTTGATGAGACATCCAGACGTGTTTGTACTTTCATTGGTGTGTTACGTCAAAGTGA
Source organism: Dreissena rostriformis (assembly GCA_007657795.1). NCBI lineage: Eukaryota > Metazoa > Mollusca > Bivalvia > Myida > Dreissenidae > Dreissena > Dreissena rostriformis. The sequence goes on from VMBQ01002672.1 coordinate 45,647, forward strand.
TCGTATTGCGTTCATCTAAAGAAACATCTGAGCCTCGCTCTGAGAAAACGGGATTTAATGCATGTGCTTAAAGTGTAGCCCAGATTAGACTGCTTTTATGGTAATTTTCGTTCTCTTCGTAGCGGAAATCCATTTTTTTGCGGAAAGTGTCGTCCATGATTAGACTGGGCGGACTGCAAATGCTTATCTGGGACGACACTGTTCGCACATGCATTAAACCCCGTTTTCACAGAGCGAGGCTCATATTCAAGTTAAATTGTATTCATATTAACGTTTCTCGTATATATAGTTTCGACAAGAGAGTAGGGCAAACATAGTCTACACTATACTTAGTTATTCTTAAATTTCTCTTTTGTTAAGATTTACATTGAATATATATGTCAAAGTATAAAATACTGTCATATGCATATTATACACATTTTATATAACATTTATGTAAATAGTGGTTGACTTGGATTATATGTGAATATATTTTTGAATTCTTGCGTATATCTTTTTGGATATTTCCATATTATATTATGTAAAATCACTGAAAAGTTAAAATAAAGACTTAATATACACAATCAATAAATAATCAAAATGATAAAAAGGAATCCAGTAACGTTATTCTATTCACCGCGTTATACTGAAGTCATTATCAAATTATTGGTTATATACAAACAAACCATATATATCAGGCACCTATATATCAGGGCAATGTCTGCTTGGTGGTATGACAACTGCTTTATGAAAACTTCATTATGGTTCCTCAAGACGTTTAATGGATTACACGGCCGATAAACTAATATATTAGACAAAACATATTTAAACTCATATTTCCCAAGAAGGCAAACGTTAAATGAAATTGATATGTTAATGCAAACACAAAATAAAAATAAATAAATCATTAATCATTCACACAAAAAAAGGCAAATAGTTGACGGAATAATTAAGAAAACGATTAATTCATCTATGTATCTTTTGTTTATCATTATAATTAAAATACTACTTATGTTACTAGACACACTGAATTCTTTGTCCCGGTAATTGTTGAACAACAGTCATTATCAATGTTAAACTTATATACAAATTATGTTATTAAACTGTAAACTCTTTGTTAACTTATATCATTTCCCAATTTCCATAATTCTTATAATCCATGTAATTACACTTGTGTATTTTGTATTTGGCTAAAAAGCAATTGTACGCTTAAAGGCAAATAAATGTTGTTGTTTTTCTTGTTAAATTAAATGCACATTTTTTAATAAGAAAATATGTGAACAAGCTGACGATGAAGAACTAACATATGCGTATATTTCACCGCCCGTGTGACAAGTACGGTTGTTAATCTTTTTTTTTGACGTGTACTTGCATTTTAATTTGCACATTCATATAGGTGTTTCATTCCGTTGACAAAAAATATAAAACCCAGTTCGAATCCGGTAGAAATAAAAGCAAATTGACAAAGGCATTTTTCGCTCTTTCCTGATGTAATTTTTATGCCCCCGGTAGGGTGGCATATAGTGATCGCACTGTCCGTCTGTCCGTCCGTCTGTCTGTCCTTCTGAAATTCCGTCACAATTGCGTTTAGGTTTCGAAAAATGGTCATAACTTTTGCAATATTGATCATAGCAACTTGATATTTGGCATGCATGTGTATCTCATGGAGCTGCACATTTTGAGTGGTAAAAGGTCAAGGTCATCCTTCAAGGTCAAAGGTCAAAAAAAAAATCAAAGCGGCGCACTAGGGGGCATTGTGTTTCTGACAAACACATCTCTTGTTTTGTATTATTTTGTTTATTTGCTTTTTTAAGTCAATATACACTTGTTTTGTTGAGTATCATAGAGAAAATGTAGTCAATTTGTAAAATAAACTTTGAAACGGCCTATTAAGGCGAAATATATAGGAAAGAGTGAAAAAACATATGTTTAAAAAATATAATAATATTAACAAAACGGTAAATGATATTAGTTGATGGACAGGGGCATGTTTTATAAGCATTTTTACCATATTGTATCAATGAAACTAAGTCGGAGTGGTGTTTGATTTTAGGTAAAATAAAGCGCTTTTAAATTTGAATCCAATTCATGTGCCAGGATGTTGCCACAGAACGCTCACAATGCAAGGCTAATTTGGTACAAGAAGAGACGTAGTCGACAGACCGCATTACCGCTAATTAATGACTAATATATATATGTAGGTAGACCTAAACAACAGCTCTTTAGTAATTACTGTTACAAACGAGACAATTCTTGAAGCAAAATATTGATAGCCAATCGTTAGTTATAACATGTAACGTGGAAGATCAATAAAAATTAACTCGTTAACAGTTTATGTGTTTATATCAATCAACTTTGTTAACGCCTCGTAACGCAGTTTAATTTTATCGTGATTCTTAGAATTTCTACATGCACGACACCATCATTTTGTTTAAGTATGGTTTTATAATCAAACCTGGTGCTCTTGTCTTTTTGTTTTAGTCGCACATTGTACTCGAAAGTAAAGCCTTTAAAAACATTTCTAAAATAAATACAGATATGCATATATGTGAAGCAATTAGAACAATTAATTATTGTTTGTTAATAAATACTGTTCAGGAGAGCTTTTCAATAAACCCTCGGACATTATACTCCCGTCACACCCGGCTCTCTTGCCGCGTCTCCATGAGGATGTCTTAGACACTGAAGCAACGCAATGCGATCGCATCGCCAAAGTCGCAGTAGTGTCGCAAAAAACTCAGTTACAAGAGCATATTGAAACCACAGGCAGCGGTATTCCAATGTTTGTTTGTCCCCCCTTTCTGGACCTTTGACATACCCCATGAACGCTGGGTCCCTTTATTATTATTATTATTATTATTATTATTATTATTATTATTATTATTATTTTTATTTTTTATTTTTATTATTATCTTAAACAAAGACAACAGATTCTTACCAGCGCTACTGTTAAACTGCGTCGCCACAACGGTCGCGACGATAAGCGACAGACTTAGCACCGAGACCCCCACACCGAGGGCGATTTTCAGCCGCTTCTTTGTGCACGTTCGCGGCGGGCCGCGACTAACTGTTAACCGGACGTCGCTGCTGGCGGAGCTACCCGGTGAGATCGGCTCTTTGTATACTAAGGCCGACTTCGATGTTCTCATACTGGTAGGGGCGCTACTGATACTGTGCTTCTTTTTGTGGATTTTATCACTTTTTGAAACGTTTGAGGTATGATTTCCATCCGCACTTTTGGAGGGCTTTTTTATTGACATATTTTTATCGCTTGATTGTTTTGATCCATTGTCAATTAAATGGGACGAATCCCTTGATTTTTTGCTTTGTTCTCTATTCTGCTTCACAATCGACGTGTTGTCTCGATTGTATTCACTATTTTTAGAATGACCGTTTTTAATTGAAGTCTGAGCACATTTATTGCCTGAATTCCTTTTTGGAATATTAGTACTTGGGTTATGTTGCTTGGAATGTTTCGATACAGAGACCCGCTTAGAGGGCAAATATGTTTCGCTCACTGTGTGTAGTACATCCGGAACACCAAGCGCTCCATTTCTACCAGCTTCCCTTTCATCTCCATTAGAGACAGAGCTCGCTTCCCGAAACGTAGATCCTCGCCTTTCTTCACAAGCGCGTGTTCCTGACCAGTCCTTCCGTCCGCGTTCTATGTCGCGATCCACTTCCGTCGCTCCTTGGCCGATCGCCTGTCTGGCGGAATCCCTGTGTACGTAGTGTTCATCCGGCCAGGACAAAGTCCTTAGAGCTAAAAAATCGGCGGGGACCGGATGATGAAAACCGTTCTCTGACCGACATCGCTCCCGAAACTTTGCCGATCTAGCTTCGTTGTTATTCATTTCGGTTGTAATATTGTGCATTGTTTGAAGGTTATACTATAAAGAGGAACACATATGTATAATTGTTTTATACCCTTACATCTCTTAAATGCTTGATATCTATGATTTCCGAATTGCGTGAGAATACATGTTTAGTACGTGTGTAGCCAGTACTGATATCCGTATACAGACGCATGCGGAGTTCTCAATATCCGTGTGTCCATTATCAATGTAACAACGTTAACAAAAGTCTCAAAATTGGTGTTTTCACCATCCTCATACTACGTTCACGAAATTCTTAATATCCGTGTGTCCGTTATCCATGTTCCCACGTTTACGAAATTATCAACATCTATGTTTAAACTATCCATACACCTACTTTAAGGAAGTTTTCATTAGGCAATTTTCTAACATCTTTTCATACATGTTTAATTACGAAATCGTGTTTTACAGATCCATCTTTCATATACATACGTTCTTTCTAATTATGTATCGAAATATTCATTAACTTTCACGTTAACGTCGTTCTAAATATACGTATATCCCATATGCAAATATCCAAGTTTACGAATTTCTCACAATTAGTGTATCCAATTTACATATATCCACATGTACACGGGAGTGACAACTATTTCGAATATATGAAAACGCGCATTTAATATTTGTCTTAAATTACAGCCAACACTCAGAGAACAATATAAAACTGAACAATCTCATTAGAAAATATTTCGGGGAAAAACACACACGGTTCAGTGCATTTAGCCCGTCATTAATTTAACATATCTGTTTTGTCTATTCGTTTTAAACCGTGAAAGCCACATCTGTACGCATGACAACCACCAACGTATGTTGATGGATTACATTAAAATTTAAATAAAGTCGACTCGCGCCCGACTTTTTGTAGTTTGTGCAAAAAACACCATGTTATTGTAAACATTAATTAGTCGTTTTTGATGATCAGGCGTGAAGTTAACGATAACATATACATGTTAATTAAAAAAAAAAATACATGCATAATAATTATTTACAAACATGAAATTTGAAAATTTCCGACAAATTAACCTACTTAATTGATTATTATGAATAAGCATAGTGCACCGTGTATAGCACGCGTCTGCATTCTCATGCGCATGTAACTGTCTACCGTAACAAAAAGCGTAGTTCAATGTTCTGTTTGTTCGTATTTTTAATGATAACAAGGTATCATTAATATGTTAATTTTAAATGTGAATTCGATCGCTTCATTAATTTTAAAAATACACGCATACACATCTTTATAAATATACATTCAATACATGTACAGGTTTTATATGCAAATGTCAAAATTGACGGTAAACCGAGTTCCATAATTGTTATTTGAAGTAACTATACGTCAAATATATGTTTTATTATCACCTATTAATTTATTAAGATCTATTTGCGGTTTTCGGTATCTGTTTACTATTTCATACCGCCACATTTAAAGGTGTTTGTTAACGCATACATCACCGAAATATAGTTGATGTAGGTCTTCCAAACCAATAAATATCACGAAAAGGTTGAGGGTCGTCACCAAAAATCAGGATCGGTCGGTTTAGTGAAAACAAACAACTTTTTGAGGCCTTAACAGATACTCGTATTTTATCTGTTGAGTTTGTCCAGCTACCTAAACCGAGTATAACAAAGACAACAAAACATATTTTATGAAGATATTATTTTGGAGTATTTATTATAGTTATACTATAATCTATTTAAACCCGTTTTTAAACCTTCAGTCACTCTTCAAAAGAGCATCACACTTATGCAAACCGTGGAACAGAACATATGTGGCGTGTTCTGAGAAAACTGGGCAAAATGCTTGTGCGTAAATTGTCATCCCAGATTAGCCTGTGCAGTCCGCACAGGCTAATCAGGGACGACAATTTCCGCTTTTATGACATTTTTCGTTTGAATGAAGTCTCTTCTTAGCAAAAATCTAATTTAGGCGGAAAGTGTCGTCCCTGATTAGCCTGTGCGGACTGCACAGGCTAATCTGGGATGACACTTTACGCACAAGCATTTTGCCCAGTTTTCTCAGAACACGACACATATATTGTGTTTTAGGACAATACACATTCTTAAATAGCTCAAATGTCAGAATATGACAACACATATTATCGTGAGTATAAATGCGTGTATTAATAATGTATGTTATACTATTTATGAGCAACATATTTGAGAAGAGTCGAAATGTAGGCCACTACATACGAGGTCACAATAAAGACTTTTAGGTTTTAAACTCGATCACGACTATGCTTACGCATATAAATAATAAAAAAATGACTTATATTCATCAATTGGTAGCAGAAGTAATGGTTTAAATGCGAGATTAAAAAAATCATATTGGATTTTGTTTTCTCGAGTGTATCAAAATGAATAGAACATGAAACACAAGAAATATTACACGGCAATCCAATCGTACAATAACATAATTCTGAAAAGACGAATTATTATGTTTCGTTCATACGTTGATACATACACAAAAACATAACAAGTGTCTCATTCATATATTTCCCTGATCTTAATATACGAAAAAAGAAACGCAAACATTGATTTCATTTTTGGACTGACATCGTTTTTTACTCGGTCTCATCAATATTCATTAATATTAATATTCATAAATATGCAAATTATCGAGTTGACCTTGATCATTTCATCTGAATATCAATTACTCAAGTTTATGTTTGGTGACATATTTTATATCTTAATCGTTATCGTTAACACATATATATATTTAAGAAACACATGCGTTTCTGCATTTCCCGATGGTTACCATGGAAACGTGATTTTAAGCACTTTCCCATCATTGGATGTATGAGGATTTTTTTTCTGTTTTCAAGCAATCATTATAGATAACAAAAAGTAAGTTTTGTTTTTGTTGTTATTTGTTGCGGGTTTAGGCTAATTTTGATCTAATTTGACTGGCCTATTAACGGCACAAGCGACAACAATGAATTCATTTGTTTCGTGGTTTCTATATACGCGTACACTAACAGCACAAGTGTAACGTTGCATTAATATATTAAATTAGTCCTATATATACCTATATATACGCAATTTAACGGCACAAGCGTCAACGATGAATTAATTTGTTTCGTTGGTCCTATATATACGCAAATTATGTGCACAATCGTCTACGTTGAATTTTTCCAATATATACCAAAATTAACGGTATAAAGGTCAAAATTTAATTAATTTGTGTCTTCAGTCCTATATACACGCAAGCAAAGTGCACCAGTGTCAGTGTTGAATTCATTTGTTTTGTTGTTCCAATATATTCGCATATTAACAACGAAAGTGCTAACTTTGATTTCATTTGTTTCGTTAGTCCTATGATAATAATGTGCGCAAATGACGACACACACGTAAATATTGAATTTAGTTTGTTGGTTCTGCACTTTCGGTGTGTAAGCTTGGTTAGCGTCGTGCGCGGCAGCACTTGAACACCACGACGGCCACAACGAGCCCGAGGAGTAAGCCGCCTGCCACGATCACCACTATGGCCCAAATAGGAATGGCCAGGCCTAGCACTGAAATGATAAACACGTACGTGGAGTAAACAGTAGCAGCCTTGCCAGTGAAATGATAAACACGTACGTGGAGATAACAGTAGCAGTCTTGTCACTGAAAGGATAAACACTTACGTGGAGTCAACAATAGAGGTCCTGTCACTGATATGATAAACACGTTCGTGGAGTAAACAATAGCAGTCCGTTCACTGAAATGAGAAACACGTACGTGGAGTCAACAGTAACAGTCCTGTGACTGAAAGGATAAACACGTACGTGGAGTAAACAATAGCAGTCCTGTCACTGAAATTATAAACACGTACGTGGAGTAAACAATAGCAGTCCTGTCACTGAAATTATAAACACGTACGTGGAGTAAACAGTAGCTGTCCTGTCACTGAAAGGATAAACACGTACATAGAGTAAATAGTAGCAGTCCTGCCACAGAAATGTTAAACACGTAGGTGGAGTTAACAATAGCTGTCCTGTCACTGAAAGGATAAACATGTACGTCGAGTAAATAGTAGCAGTCCTGTCACTGAAATGATAAACGCGTACGTGGAGTAAACAGTAGAAATCCTGTCACTGAAAGATAAACACGTACGTGGAGTCAACAGTAGCAGTCCTGCAGTGAAATGATAAACACGTACGTGGAGTAAACAATAGCAGTCCTGTCACTGAAATGATTAACACGTACGTGGAGTAAATAGAAGCTGCCCTGTCACTGAAAGGATAAACACGTACGTGGAGTAAACAGTAGCAGTCCTGTCACTTAAAGGATGAACACGTACGTGGAGTAAATAGTAGCAGTCCTGCAGTGAAATGATAAACACGTACGTGGAGTAAACAATTGCAGTCCTGCAGTAAAATGATAAACACGTACGTGGAGCAAATAACAGCAGACACGCAGTGAAATGATAAACACGTACGTGGAGCAATTAATAGCAGACCTGCCAGTGAAATGATGTACGTGGACTCAACAATTGCAGTCCAGCAGCTAAAATGATAAACCCGTACGTGGAGTAAACAAAAGCAATCCTGCGCTGGAATGATAAACACGTACGTGGAGTAAACAATAGCAGTCCTGCCTCTGAAATGACAAACACGTACGTGGAGTAAACAATAGCAGTCCTGCCATTGAAATGATAAACACGTACGTGGCGTAAACAATAACAGTCATGTCACTAAAATGAGGAACACGTAAGTGGGGTAAACAGGAGCCGTCATGTCTTTGAAATGATCGTTACAAAGTTGCAATGGTCTCTGCGTGCATCGATCTCATGCAAGAGTAGTTTGTTTCCTCTAACATTTCCAAAAACTATGGTAGGTAGGTCGGAAAAACATGTTTTGTCGTTAACTATTTCACCAATACACAAGTCGTTTTACATTTTTATAAGGAAGTTCAATGACAAACAACTTAAAAATCTATCTGTCACTGTCTGTAGATGTTAAAGTTAATTGTGCGAAAATGATCGATAACATATCAAAACTGATCGAAAACACAATATGATATACCACACACATGTTAAGGATCTTCACCAAATATTAGGGTCGTTCGGGTTAGTGAAAACAATCAATTGTTTAAGCCTTTGGTAAACAAATATAAAAAATACACAACCCACCTTTCTTTGCGCATGTCTTGTCTCCATAGTAACCATCCTTGCACTTGCAGCTACCACTGATGCATTCGGCGTCCGTCACACAAGTCGCGTCCTTCATACAATGCGCGCCAACTACGGAAATGACGTCACATTGAAGTTTTCAGAGTCTATATTATGTTTAAAGATTCATACAATCTGAAATTTGTATTAAACTCAGTATTAGAAATAAGTCAAAATTATAACACGTTCTCGATATATTTCATTGATATCATTTTGATTATGTTCATGACATATTTTTGTAGGATATTACATGGCAACGTGTTTAATAATATTGGTAAACAGCGCATCTTTTTTTTTAAGAATTCCAGTATAAACGTTCAGAATAATAATATATATTTCTAAATCTTTCTAAACCAGCACTGTTTTAAAATGAAAAAGGCTATACATGTACAGGATAAATGTATTATCTAACGCATTATATAGCGATTTCTAACTCAGTTTTCAATAATGGGACATAAAAACATTTTTTTTATTATAATATTTGTTAATTTGTTTTTATCAGATTGAGTAAAATTTAAGATTTTTTATTATTTATTACTTTAAAGTAAATTTAAGTGTCGTAAATGCCTTGTTTCCTAATGATATGGGAGCATTTAACTCTTATTTCCCACTCTGAAAAAAACGTCTCACTGTGGGCATAGCGCAATTTTATTGTACACAAATAGCACTTTTACTGTACGCAGTAGTCCGGACATTCGTTTCCGCGTAAATATTTCACAAACAAAATTATCTATGAACGCAAACATTTGTTGACTTCACAGAATGTTTACTTTTCATACGATTTTTTTATTTTAAGTTTATCACTTTTACACTAAAATTAACTTAGTGGCCAATTATGGATGTAAACACAACCGAAAACTGGTTTCTGATGCCAATTCAAAGCACTAATTCGAATGCGGAAAAAGTTAAAATTTCCATTTTGTCTAATGATAAGTCGGGTTCAGTGTACAAACTATTGCAGAGATGTACAGAGGATATTGAAATACTGTACGTACTATCAAGAACTTGAGTTACTCTAGAAAATTCATCAGAAGAGAAATTCTTGTCCGTCAGTCTAGACTATTTCAAATTGTTTTTTTTTCCTGATGTTGAGGTTATGTATTTGAGGCGAATATAGGAAGAAATCTAGTATGCAACTGTATTTTCAAGTACATACCAAATACGTTTCTGACTATTCAATGTTCATTTGCCAGTTTTCTTTTTCTTCTGACAATGCCATTCTGGAGTTCAATACGATTTGGGCCATGTCATAAGTGGAGCTACGCAATTCAAACGTGTTTATAATGCTAATCCAGCAGTCGAACTAAATAAAGAACGTGTATGTGCATTGTATGTTAAATATATTTGTGATTTTTGTTCCTGATATTTCATGCATACTACAATAAAACTTTACAGCTGTGCATGCGAACATCCAAATCGGTATACATTGCTTACCCTTTGTCAGGTAATTACAACGCATTGAACCCAGTTATGCCTAGCGTCTAGAAAAAAGGCCTTGGCAAATAGCGTAGACCCAGATGAGACGCCGCATGATGCGGCGTCTCATCAGGGTCTGCGCTGTTTGCTTAAAGGAATTTCTGTAAGAAATATTCTAAATATAGCAATAAATATACTGGACATCCCTAATTTTGGAAATGAATTGATCCAATTTAGAAGGATGGGAGAGTCCACTAGGCATAAATGGGTTAAAATGCATTTATTCCCATTAGGGGTTTTACGCTTATTCCACCTCATTTAAAATCAAACTCTAAATGAAATGTTTAATTTGCATATTACATGAAAGTTTAATGATAATAGTATACAAACTATAATTTAAAGTATCATGTACTAAATATTTTACCGAATTATTAATTCACCTCATTTACTTCTTCAATGTACAGAAATACAGACTTGCGTGGTGCTCCAAATTCAAATATTTATATCGAAATGCATTGAAACGAGTAATCATACAACTGAATGGTAATTAAACTATATTCAATAATTACCCCTTTGCATGCTGGGAAATTTGTCGTTTGCTAAAATTTCGTCTGCTGAATTTCTAAAATAAGCGTTTTCTTCGATTTTTTTTAAAGAATACTATCAGGATAGCAAACAGTTTGGATCCTGATGAGACGCCACGTTCTGTGGCGTCTCATCTGGATCCAAACTGTTTGCAAAGGCCTTCAAAATCCGGTTCCAGTGCTCAAAGGGTTACACATGCATACAAAATGACATGATATGAGTTTACATACAGGTAAGCAATAATACCTTCTTATGTGTAGCGCTACCCAGGACGGTAAGCTGCAATACCCATTACACCAAAGTAATTGACATATTAATGCTCAATACACGTATTAAAGCACACAATTGAATAGTTTTAACAGTTGAAGTCTAAAGTAATGAAATGAGTGTGGAAACATCAGAATGTTTATTTATACCCATTATGATCTGAAACGATAGCGAAACGAAAAGTGCGTGCTCTCATTTTACAAATATTCGGCACTTTTGCGTCACAGATTGTACAAATCCTGATATCGTACGAAAAGTTAGGAATTGGGAAATATATATAATGCAAATTATGGCAGATTAGATTTCTATGTTAGGAGATATCGTTAAAAAACGAATTCGCAGACGACTGAGTACAGTGACATTGATATGTTTGTGTAAAGCAAAATTGCGCAGGACCTCGTTTGATTTGTTGTGCAATATATATGTATATNTAGCCTGTGCAGTCCGCACAGGCTAATCAGGGACGACAATTTCCGCTTTTATGGAATTTTTCGTTTAAATGATGTCTCTTCCAAGCGAAAATCCAGTTTAGGCGGAAAGTGTCGTCCCGGATTAGCCTGTTCGGACTGCACAGGCTAATCTGGGATGACCCTTTACGCACAAGCATTTTGCCCAGTTTTCTCAGAACACGCCACTTATAACATTTACGTTTCTGACTATTCAATGTACATTTGCCAGTTTTCTTTTTCGTCTGACAATGTCATTCTGGAGTTCAATACGATTTGGACCATGTCATAAGTGAAGCTACGCAATTCAAACGTGTTTAGTATGCTAATCCAGCAGTCGAACTAAATAAAGACCGTTTATGTGCATTGTATGTTAAATATATTTGTGATTTGTTTTCTGATATTTCATACTACAATAATACTTTACAGATGTGCATGCGAACATCCAAATCGGCATACATTGCTTACCCTTTTTAGGTTATTACAATGCATTCAAAATGCATGTATTGCCATTAGGGGTTTTAAGTGTACAGGGTCATCTCGCCTATTCCACCTCATTTAAAATCATATTTTAATTGAAATGTTTAATTTGCATATTAAATGAAAGTTTAATGATAATAGTATACAAACTATAGTTCAAAGTATCATGTACAAAATATTTTACCGATTTATTTATTAACCTCATTTATTTCATCAATGTACAGACATACAGACTGGCGTGATGCTCCAAATTCAAATATTTATATCGAAATGCATTTAAACGAGTAATCATACAACTGAATTGTAATTAAACTATATTCAATAATTACACATGCATACAAAGTTACATGATAGGAGTTTATATACAGGTTAGCAATAACACCTTCTTATTTGTAGCGCTACCCAGGACGGTAAGCTGCAATCCCATTACACCAAAATAATTGACATATCAACTCACTACATTCGTTTGGTATATTGCTTCTTAATTTCTTAGTTTAAAGTAATTGACAGAATTTGGCCTCTTCCGAATGTCCATTTCTGTCTAGTATACGATCTTAAACGATTTAGAAACGAGATATGTAGGCTGATGACAGTTGTTGGACCCAGTTATTTTACAAATATTCGACACGGTTGCGACATAGATTGTAAACTTGTGTCGTGTTCTTAGAAAACTTGGCATAATGCATGTGCGTAAATTGTCATCCCAGATTAGCCTGTGCAGTCCGCACAGGCTAATCAGGAACGACAACTTCCGTTTTTATGGTATTTATTGTTTAAATGATGTCTCTGCTAAGCGAAAATCCAGTTTAGGCGGAAAGTGTCGTCCCTGATTAGCCTGTGCGGACTGCACAGGCTAATCTGGGATGACACTTTACGCACAAGCATTTTGCCCGGTTTTCTCAGGACGCTCCACAAATCTTGATAGCGTGCGAAATGTAAGTAACTGGGAAACATTAATACTGCATATTATGACATATCAAAATGATATGTTATGAGAGATGCGTACAGTGAAATTGCTATTTTCGCAGTATCAAGTCCACGTTTGTTTTTCTGTGATATATTATTAAGCAATAAGTGCAATGCTGAATTGTTAAGTAGCATACGAAAACATATACTGGTGTGACCAAGATATGTACAAGTTGCTGTTAAAAAGGGTATGTGATGGGCAGAGACCAGTTTGTTCTTAAAATTTTGTTTTAATTTGCAGATCGCTTTATTGGGTCAGATGCTGACGAGAAGGCTTTTTCATGAAAGTTAATTTGTTTTTCATTGATCAGTTGCATGGACGGGGTCTTTAAAACATGTCAACATTTACTTTTTTCGGCAAGCACATATATCTATAACTTGAAAGTATTGCATCTCACCATAGCCTGTGCACGTGAGATTGTCTGATGCTGTATAGTACAGGTTTCCGCACGTGCACTTGTTTCCCTTGCATTCCGCGTGCTTAATACAGTCGTCTGTTTGAGTACAACTGGCGTCGACTGAAGAAGACATTTCAAAATACATGTATACAGTTATATATCTTACTGGATTTTACTTCGTTGCAAAAACGCAATTGACCTCTTTAATATAACCACGTGACTTCTTAAGTGTTCTCAATGTTTCACTATAGTCATATAAGGAAAACTGCCCAATCCCATTGTAGCCATGTTTTTCGATGGGCCGGAATCATTTTAAGATATCAGTAGAACAAATGTTTTGAGCAAATTTCCTAAAGATTACACACACAATATATATTACTTCGAAAGTGTTCACAAGGTTTCACGTTATCCCTATAAGGAAAACGGGTCCATGTTTTCCAATGTACCGGAAACATTTTCGAAACCCCTAGATATTATAAGAACAAAGGTTCTGGTTAAGTTCAATGAACATTGGACATCTAGAGTGTCCACGCAGATTTACTATAGCCATTTAAGGAAAACTGCGCGCCCCTAGCGGCGTTGTTTTTCAATGACCGGAATGATTTTCGAACTCGACCAACATATTCTTTGAACAAATATTCTGATCAAGTTTCATGAAGATTTGACAGAAAAATGAGACTTCTATAATTTTCACAAAGTTTCACTATAGCCACAAGGAAAACTGCACCGCCCCCTGGTGGACATGTTTTTTAACGGACCAAAATCATTTTCAAACTCACCCGAGATATCATAAGACCAAAGGTCCTGGGTAAATTTCATGAAGATTTGACAACAAGTAACTTCTAGGGTGTTCACAAGAATTCAATAAACAGGGTGCAGGATCAACGGGGTTCACATGGGTTTTACACACGGGCTGGACAGAATATTGACACTTTATTTTTGCAAATATCTCAATTTATTGAAATACATTTGAAAAAACCTTTAGTGCATAAAAGACAGTTTTTCTTGGAGTTTGTGTCGATATCTTAAGATCAAAGAACTAATCCTTTAATACGTCTTAAATCGATGACAAAATGTAACGTTGCGTGCAACATCAAAGTGTACATGAATTCTGTACACATCGAATTGTTGAACAATAACAAAGGCTTATTAAATAAAGTAATTCTGATGTATTTCACATTGCCATAAGTAGCATAACAAACTACCTTTTATGCACCACTTACCGGTGTGTTTACATCCCTTAAAATTTAATTGTGAACCCCAGAAATTCACGTGATCCTGCACCCTGATAAAGCCATATGAAGACAACTGTCTAGCCCAGTGGCAGCCTTGTTTTTAAACGTGCCGAAATCATTTTCCAACTCAACCAAAATATCATTACAATAAATGTTCTTGGCATGTTTCATGAAGAGCTGCCAAAACATAATAATATATGGGGTTATTTATCCTCTGGAGCTTCGGTTAAAAACCATTGCCCGAGCACACTGCTTAACATATAAACTCTGCTGTAAAAGGCAGTTAAAACCATGTGGTCAGCCCGATTTTACTGGGCTGACCCATATATACATAAGGGGACTTTGCAGTGATGGTGCGGTGCTTCAATAAAAATCTAATTATTAAAAAATATCTTTTTACGTATAGCTGTTAAAAAGCGTTATAAACTCTTATAAACTCAACAAAGAAAAATCATTGCATAATTAACATCGCTAAGAAAGCAGTTTTTCTATTGGTTGATAGCTTTTTTAAACGATGGCGCTGATTGGCTGAAATGCCAAAACATATGAGTGTATACAAGCTTTTTCTGTTATTTGACCTAGTGACCTAGTTTTTTGACTCCACTTGACCAAGTTTCGAACTAAGCCGAAATATGATTTGGACACACGTTCACACGTTTTCATGAAGAGTGTTCAATTAATGTGGTCTCTAGAATGTTCACAATGTAAATGTTGAGATTGCATGCTGGACGAAGGACGACGAACGACGGACAAAAGGTGATGACGAAAGCGCACCATGAACCATATGCAAAAGAACAATCAACTAACACTATAGTCTGAGTAATGTCTCCGCACGTTAGCAAGAACCAACTTTAACATAGTACACATGGGGGCAAATATTCAAGCATGTAATTCATGCTAATTTACGATTTTACGATTATCAGTTTAATAGGTAAACACATTTTGAAGTAATTTTACCATTTCCGGAGCACAATCTGTTGTTTTCGTCCATGGTGTAACGTTCTCTGCACGTGCACATGTCGCTCGTGCCGTTTGTGTCGGCACAAAAGGCGTTCTTAATACACCGCTGACCTGCGGTGCTGTTGCATTCGACGCCCACTGTTGATAACAGGAAAACGTGTTTAATTTAGTTTGTGAGTTAATGAATGAACAATAAAAAAATGGAAATGCGAACAAACAGCCCACCCGGACAAAATCCCACAAATTGTATTTCACATACGCTCGTAATTTTGCCGACACAGATTGTTTTGAGCATTTTCGTACTTTTAAAACATATCTTTTCATGTTTGTAAATGTATTACGAATTGGCAGTTTTCCGGTCTCTGATTATAATCAACATTAAAGTGATCATACTTATATGTGTCTTGTTCTGAGAAAACTGGGCATAATGCTTGTGCGTAAATTGTCATCCCAGATTAGCCTGTGCAGTCCGCACAGGCTAATCAGGGACGACAATTTCCGCTTTTATGGAATTTTTCGTTTAAATGATGTCTCTTCTTAGCGAAAATCCAGTTTAGGAGGAAAGTGTCGTCCCGGATTGCACAGGCTAATCTGGGATGACACTTTACGCACATGCATTTTGTAAAGTTTTCTCAGAACACGACACATATTACTATCTGTGACTTTGCTCCTCGTATACAATACTTGCAATACTGAACTATCTTGAGCAAATTTATCTTTGTAAAATGAAACCATACAAAAAAATTGTAAACCTTTAAATACCTTACTGTTTTATCTTTTTTTTTCATGTAATAAAATTAGTCTACAAACCTTTTAATCTACACTCAGTGTTGTTCGAATTGGAGGTGAACCCAGTTTTGCATCTGCAGATACCGTTACATTCTGCGCTCGGGATACAGTCTGTGTCATTAGAACACACTACGCCAACTGTAAGAAGTGTGTGTTTTAAACCTAAACATTTATGTTTTACATGCAATACCCACACTTATAAGTTTAATAAAGGTCAATGTGTAAAGAATAAAATAAGAAATAATATTTCCACTACTTCGTCGGCTTAAAACTATCTCGAGCTACTACCCTTTTTCATATCTGGAGAACATGCACTGCACACATTCAGATTAGAAAATTTGCTTATAGGAAAAAGGAAATTACATTTCCTTTGACATAAAAAGAGAAAATTTTCAGATTTTTTTTATGCACCTTTCACACTATGCAAATCTTTACTTTCGGTCATTTAGTTGTTGCTCGGTGAACAGTTTAACGGCCTCTAATATAGAGAACATTATTTTAATGCAATTTAATACGAAACATACCTTTAGCTAAGCACCTCAGGTTGACATTGGTAAATCCGTCGTTGCAGTGGCACATCGTCTTACACGATCCGTTGTCAATCCTGCACGTAGCGAACGGGTCCAAAAAATCTATCAACGAGAGCAACACGGTCATCCCAGATGGTATCGTGCTTGTACGGCGCATGTCAAATCATAAGTAAAATGAACACGATCTGACACCAATTTCATACCATATTTCATAATCGTGCATCAAAAAGTTGTAAGTTGTTGCTCTGGTCTCCTTCCTACCATTGAGTAATTAAATGGTTATTAAATTTAATGGTATTTAATTCCCGTTTATTATTATTAAATTTAAGTTGCAATGCTATGAGGTTAAATTTTATTTACACTTGTATGTATCATGAATATTGCTGGGTCAAGTGTGAGGTTGAGCGCTCTAAAATCGGTTTAAACCCCCAGTGCTTGGCATTGACCGTTCCAATGCGGTGACCCAGCTTTATTCTACTATGTGTGTATGTTGTTTCGTATTGTGCCGTACTGTACTGTTTTGGCAATTGGTCATTTGCCATAAATTAAGGACCACGAACGTGTGTATAATAGAAATGCAATACTGCTGGAGTAACTGGAGTTTCATTTCTTTATCTTGGTATTAAACCTAACGGGTAAACTTACTACAACGAATTTAGGGACGAGTTTCATAAAGCTATTGTATGACATGTCAATTAATGTCAGATTGTATTACGTGCATGTAAACACAAATAACCTTATTCAGCCCAAAACGTGTTATACATCCAACACGTTACTCCAAAGCAAAATAACGGTATGCGATGGGTCAGATAATTGATATACTGCCAATCACTGCTCAACAGTTTATCTCGCTCAGTTTGAGATTTAATATTCCTAATGGTTGTATTAAACTGAAAACAAGGTATTGCATGAGATGAAAACGTTTCTTAGCGACTAGAACACTATCTATACTTTATTTACTCAATTTAAACTATTATTAACACTTATTGAAAAAATATAACATAATGTGTAGACTTATCAAATTCTGTCAATGTTATAATGTTAATCAATTTGAATAATATGCTACACGGAAATTTTGGATCAAGATATGCATTGACCAATGAGATGTGTATATCTAAGTGAAAAAATAGAAACACGGGGTTTTATTATTATTATTATCCAATGGATTTGCTTCAAATTCTTGCTTACACATTCAAGAACAGACAAACTGGAGTCGCGATCTTTGCCCTTCTTCTGGTTAAAATAAGTATTTGATGCTTAGTGATGAAATATTTAATAATATTTTGGAAATATTTAATAATGTTTGGGAAATAATTCTCAATATTTTATTCACTAGCCTCACTAGAAACTTTATTTAAATTTAAATGTGATTTGAAACTAAGTTTCATGCATAACTTTGCACTTTTTATCGTAGTAAATCAACAAAAAGAGATGATAAACAGCAAAAAAAAATGTTACGAGCGCAGTTACTAGTCACACATTATAGAAATTGTTATTGAATTAAATGATATGCTTTACCTCTTATCAAGTGTAAGCGCTCATGAACATAATCGTTTTCTCAAATTTCCACGGAGAAAAATATTCCACGGAAAAAGTATGGTCTAAACAATATGTTTTTGATTGCAGCTCGTATTTTCTAAATTTTAAGTAAATATCGTCAAACCTGTGTCCGTGCTATCATGGAGTGGCAGGAGCATCACGAAACATACCAAAATCTGAAAAACACAACACAACCACACGTCATAATTATTAATACACATATAAGTGAAAATGTAAAGAATGGAATGAAATGGTGCATGTTATATTGTCTGAATGAGATATTATTCAAAATGAAGTGTCAGCTATTAACGTGCGAACGTGCATATATTCCTACAAAATTGATGGAATGAATTTCGTATTTGACCAGCTGAATATATTATATTGAGAAAATACAACTAGTTATATATAGAGAGAAAATACAAATAAGTATGCATATAGAGAAAAATAAATGAGTTTATGTTTAGAAGTTGCAAATAGTTATATATAAATAGAAAATACAAGTAATTTTATACAGAGAGAACACATAAATAGTTTTATAAAGAGAGAAGATACAAATAAATATATTATATAGAAAAAACAAACACTCATATATAGACAGAACATATAAATAATGAGATATAGAGGGAAATACATTTTGATGGAAAGAACATTTCACAGCAAAATATGTGTATCAATTTAATTACACCAAGAGACGCAATTCGCCCTAAAACGAACAGACTCGTAAAAGGGGAGATTCAACCACCTTTTAATCCCAATTAACATGACTAAGTCTATAAAGAATCACTAAGCTCACAAACAACATGAAGAACACAATGTTTTATAGTTGCATTATTAATTATGTTAACTCGGTGCTATAAATGGTACCGTTGTCATGGTGGGTATCTTACATGTAACAGGACATATGCAAAGTAATTCTCTACCTGGAAGCTAACAGCATAGGCTCTGGGCAGCTAAAAACCTAAAATCTAGCAAGATGTTGACAAGGGTGTGTTTATTTAACTTAAAATAGCATTATTTAAACAGGATTTATCTCTTATTACATTCGATACATTGTTTAAGATAGTAGTTTTGGACATGAACTACGTGTTATCAAGAAATAGGGAATACAACATTTGTTTAAAGAAATTTAGCTTGTATCCTCGTATATGTGTGTTGTTTAATTCGTGTTAGCATAAAGGTATTCACACTCAATAATATGTATAATTGACACATTTAGTCTGAAGGAGTTAGTTGAACAATAAAATGCTTGCAAAAAATAGTGTTAAATTTCTTTATTTAAAGGATGCAACATCTACCTAGGAAGTTGTGGAAAAAAGAATCATTGAAGCCAACTGATGTATAAACAGAAGTGTAAACTTTAATGGCACAAATATATTGATAGCTAATAACAATTCGATTATAAAAAATAATTTAATTTAAAAATCAACAATTCACAACTTAGATAGCTGTGCTTTACTCAAACAGCGAATTATGTCGGACTAGCGGGGTGGGCTTTCAGTGGTCGTAAGGGAGCTCATTTGTCGTGTGATAAAAACTTTTTTATGTGCACACAAATTGTGTACAATGTCTTTCTTCTTTAACACATGTTATTTCATGCCTACTTGTACACAAGCAATGAAATATGACACGTGCTCTGAGAAAAGGGGGTTTAATGCATGTGCGTAAAGTGTCGTTCCAGATTAGCCTGTGCAGTCCGCACAGGCTAATCAGGGACGACACTTTCCGCTTTCATGGTATTTTGTGTTTCAATGAAGTCTCATCTTAGCGAATATCCAGTTTAGGCGGAAAGTGTCGTCCCGGATTAGCCTGCGCGGAATGCGCAGGCTAATCGGGGACGTCACTTTACGCACATGCATTAAACCCCCTTTTTCTTCCTCTTTGTCATGTGAACAGCAATACATATGCAGATACAAAAATGATATGAGCCTCGCTTTGTGAAAAAGGGGCTTTTATGCATAAGCGTAAAGTGTCGTCCCAGATTAGCCTGTGCAGTCCGCACAGGCTAATCAGGGACGACACTTTCCGCCTTAACATGATTTTTGCTAAGAAGAGAATTTCTTAAAACGAAAAAAATCATTTAAGCGGAAAGTGTCGTCCCTGATTAGCCTGTGTGGACTGCACAGGCTAATCTGGGACGACACTTTACGCACATGCAATAAACCCCCTTTTCACAGAGCAAGGCTCATATATGTTTTTTAACATTGTGCAAAGCTCTAATATATGTAATATATATATCAGATATGATACTTGAAGTGACTGCACCAGAGTCCTAGCTGTGAACAATGAGCTTACTATTGTAATAGTGTTTCGTTAACATGTTCGACTCAAGGGCGAGTTACTCTATTGATATGAATAAATATACAAATTATGTAATAGTCATTTTATGTGAAGTACGATTTTTCTTTTGATTTTTTTTTCGAAAGCACACATTCAGAGAAAAGCATTTATCAACACTTGAAAACGAAATACGACAAAAAAATAAATAAATAACGACACATAGTTTTACCTTTTTTTGGGTACAGGTATGCATGTCATTTATAACGTTGTTAATGTTTTGGGATTTACGTATTCAAAATGGTCGAACATGATGTACCTGTTATTACATGCAGATGTTAAATGGCATTAAGCAGTCAAACGTAAAATAGTTTTATATAACCTCAGCGTTTCGACTGAATAGCATTCCCCTGGCCCATGTATGGCGCAAATTTGTTATGGCACAGACGTCGATAAAATAAAATAATTGTAAAGACTGTCATATAATTATAAACAAAGTCGTCCACCTACTTTTATATTTATGAGGTAGTCCATTTCCACAATTTCATAAATTTTGCACAAATATTTCTTTGTTGATCTATTGTCGTAGCTTGTAAAGCCTACACCGAACACAGTAACGTGGATTTATGAATACCCAAAATGATCTTCAGTGAAATCTGACACTTACTTTAAGGACCCATATACACGGCCGATCGGTTATTGAACAGAACAGAATAGTTTATTTGGACTTAGGCATATAAAGCTAATTGTAATAAACATACATGTACATTAACAACATGCGGTTCAATTAAATACAAAACAGACATCATTTTTACGAACGATCTATTTATAAATACAGGTAATAATTGATTAAACATGTTTTCGTGAGAATGTCACATGGACGAGGATAATTGAAAGTTATTGCAGCAGTGAAATCTGACACCTTCTTGGAGGACACACATAAACGCACGATTGGTTATGGTATTCATACAGTTTAATAATAGTCGGGTGGGTTTGTCAAGTAGCGCATGTTCATCTGAATAAAAATATCGCGTACAACGAAATTCGAAAACCGTTTTCCGCCAAACGACTTTCACATTAGCAAAGCCTTGCATTTAACGTTCCAAGTCGGTGACAGCAACTTAAGGCAAGTATATATCGTTAATGTATCTATTTCAGAAAAATAATATGTTGATGGATAAAAAATGCAATAAAAAGACGGGAGAAGTGGTACTAGAAAATCTACGAAATTAATATCTTATGCAATCGCAAATAATTTGCTGCTGTACAGTCAATAACTCATTAATGCACAGAGATATGTACTATTGGGTAATCCCATATTTTCTTGGCAGATTTGTTCATATGATACAAAGACACAATTTTTGTGGTTCTACCACAAATACGAGTAAACGTGTCGGTATCGGCGTAAACTTGGCCGTTTTGAATTTTAACGAAGAAAATAAAATTGAACAAATTATACCACTATCTATATCTAGCATGTTTCGTTCATACTGATGTATTGATTCGATAAAGATTGTGAACATTAAAAACGCTGACTTTAAAATCGTTTTTACTCGCTTAAAATACTAATTGTTATGCTTATTGTTGCGCTGTATGACCTGTATTTAAAAGGCAAAGGGTCGCTTGCCTTAGAACGACTGATAGTGTTGCTGGAGTTTAATTATCAGACAGATGTACCTGATCGGATAATATTAATATTATGTGGATTTGAAGGTCGAATTTAAGAAGAAAAAAGTTGACCTATTTTAGGTATTCCTCAGCGCCTTCGTCAGTGACTGTTTTAGTTTTTATCTGATTGCGTGGTTGGTCAGAGTCCATTTGTATTGAATTAAGCAAGGTATCAATTCCAATACTTGTTCACCAACACAAGGGTAATCGATTTTTACTAGGCCTTTAAACCTTCTTAGAGGTATCCGTTCTTGGTTTATAGCATAGTTTTAAATATCAAGAACCATTTAAGGTTAATTACAATAATACAAAAAAAAAGATATAACATGGATAAATTTCATACCGAGCCACGCCATTATAAGGCAAAGTGGTTATAGCGCGAATCGCATAGAGGTACCAGATTTAAATCACGGAACTATGGTTTAAAAAAAAAACACAACAACAACAACAAAATAAACAACAGCAACGTATCATTTATTTTTTTCATTTATTTTTATGCAAATGAATAAGCTTTTTTTGAGCGTGTTTAAAATTATCTCATAATAATCAATGTACACAAATTTTGATTGAGAACAATTCCTTATAAAGACCATGTTTGTAAAATAACTCATTCAAAATGCATAAATTCATAAGCATGATACATTTTATAAAATACACAAATATACAAACATTCAAATTTCTGCTGAGCCAGCAGAGGAGGCTTATTATTATGGCATATAGACCATTATTGATGGCAAGGAACCGATGGTGAAACACTTAGACGCAAATCAAAAGTAATTGACAAGACCCACAAATATACAAAAACACACGAACACGATTATAACGGTTGTCACCATCTTGCAACGGTCAATTCAAAACATTGGGGGGGGGGGGGATTAAANCGGTTTTAAGGTGTTCCAAACCTCACACTTGGCCCAGAGTTATTGCAAAACATTTAACGATTTTATACAATTAAACCTCATAGCAACAACATTCAAATTAAATAACAATTAAAGACAATACATTTCAATAAAATTACCACATATAACTACTCAATGGTTGAATGAAACAGCAAAATAATTGCAACTTTTTGTAGCACGATAATATGACACAGCAGTTTAAACGAACAGTTCAAAGACCAGAACATGAAAAATGACTTAATCGACCTGCACATAACTGAAATCTAAAAGAAAAACTACATCTGATGAGTGCGTAGAAATTGCCGCACATCTGTCATTCTGCGAACACTTGCAATTTGCACCAAGGACTGTACGAACAAAGCAGTCATGATTGTGCAATTTCAACAAAAGCAATGCAAAGAACACAAAATAGTCATGTTTTATTGATACGCGTCTTACGAAATGTAATGCAAAAAAGTAGGCGAGTGTCAAACCAGTGTTGTAATTACAATTAAAAGGTTTGCATTTCGTATGTTATTTATTACGTTTTCGCATCGATTTTATTGAAATACCTTACATGTAGCTGAAGTTGGCATTAAAAACATTCAAAGTACTTTGCAAAATGATTTAAATATAATATCAAATTGGTGCTCTTTTAACAATATGTTAATACATCCAAACACAATTAAATGCATGGTATTATCCAGTGCTAATAAATATACAAACACCTTATTACTTAAAATCAACAACATTGTTATTGAACAAGTTGAACATTATAATTTACTTGGAGTAACTGTTGACAAACATCTCACTTGGCAACTGCATATACATAACGTCTGTCGAAAGCTCAACTCAAAGCTAGCCTTATTAAAACGGATTAAACCCTATCTTAATTATGAAACAATGAAATTGTTTTTCAATTCATACCTTACCACTCATGGACTATTTTTGTGCAATATGGTGCTCAGCCACAAGATCAAATTTAAAGAAGGTAATTTCGATACAGAAACGAGCTGCAAAAATAATAATGAATAAACCGTTTTCTTCTCCTTCAATTCCAATTTTCAATAAACTGGGCTGGTTGTCNAATCAATTTTTACTAGGCCTTTAAACCTTCTTAGAGGTATCCGTTCTTGGTTTATAGCATAGTTTTGAATATTAAGAACCATTTAAGGTTAATTACAATAATACAAAAAAAAAGATATTACATGGATAAGTTTCATACCGAGCTACGCCATTATAAGGCAAAGTGGTTATGGCGCGAATCGCATAGAGGTACCAGATTTAAATCACGGAACTATTGTTTAAAAAAAACAACAACAAAATAAACAACAGCAACGTATCCTTTATTTTTTTTTTTCATTTTTCGTTTTATGCACATGAATAAGCTTTTTAAGCGTGTTACAAATTATCTCATAATAATCAATGTACACAAATTTTGATTGAGAACAAAGTCTTTATAAAGACCATGTTTGTAAAATAACTCATTAAAAATGCATAAATTAATAAGCATGATACATTTTATAAAATACATAAATATACACACATTCAAATTTCTGCTGAGCCAGCAGAGGGGCTGGTTATTATTGCATATAGACCATTATTGATGGCAAGGAACCGAACACAAATCACAAATCAAAAGTACTAGACAAGACACACTAATATACATAAAAACACACGAACACGAATAAAACGGTTGTCACCATCTTGCAACGATCATTTCAAAACATTTGGGGGGGGGGGGATTAAATCGGTTTTAAGGTGTTCCAAACTTCACACTTGGCCCAGAGTAATTGCAAAACATTTAAAGATTTTATACAATTGAACCTCATAGCATCAACATTCAAATTAAATAACAATTAAAGTCAATCATTTCAATAAAATCACCACATATAACTACTCAATTGTTGAATGAAACAGCAAAATAATTGCAACTTTTTGTAGCACGATAATATGACACTGCAGTTTAAACGAACAGTTCAAAGACCAGACCATGAAAAATGACTTAATCGACCTACACATAACTGAGATCTAAAAGAAAAACTACAACTGATGAGTGCATAAAAATTGCCGCACATCTGTCATTCTGCGAACACTTGCAATTTGCACCAAGGACTGTACAAACAAAGCAGTCATGATTGTGCAATTTCAACAAAAAATTCGCGGACAAAGATCCGTAGACAAACAAAAATCTTGAGCGAACTTAGAAAAATTGCAATTGTTCATAGCGCTCATAAAAATAGACGCATTATGTGTTGATTAGTCTTTATGTAGACACCATAAAAAAAAGAAATGCGAACAATGAATTAGCAAAACACAAAACGATGCTCTGCATCACGGAAAAGCTATCTTAACAACAATTTTGTAATTTCTTGCGGAAGCAATAGTGTGTTACGGTGCACATAACAACGGCCAACACAAGAAGGAACCCAGCCACCGAGCCGATATAAATCCATGTACTGTCTTTCAAACCATCATCTGAAATTTATCAATCACATTCAATTATAATAAATCGATCAATATTAATTAATTAAAATTAATCAGAGGCGACTTTGTAGACGCGATATTTAGTATTTCTATATTGTCAGTGATATAAATAAGCAGTAGTTCACGGACCATAGACTGTGTTGTCGGCCCCAAAACGTTGTTAGGAAGCTGTTATATGTGTCGTGTTCTGAGAAAACTGGGCAAAATGCTTGTGCGTAAATTGTCATCCCAGATTAGCCTGTGCAGTCCGCACAGGCTAATCAGGGACGACAATTACCGCTTTTATTGAATTTTTCGTTTAAATGATGTCTCTTCTTAGCGAAAATCCAGTTCAGGCGGAAAGTGTCGTCCCGGATTAGCCTGTGCGGACTGCACGTATATCTTCTCTATATTAAAGAAGTGTTGAAAGAAAGAAGGAGGACAAGTATGGTACAATGTTAGTTTATAACCATAATGCAGTTTGTCGACTTCATTGTGTCTTGTTATTGACCTTTTGTCGAGATTTGATCAACAATGTTTTAAGTTTCTCCATTTCTGTAAAATATTTTCAATGCAGAGTTATTTTTGTATTATGGTAACAACATTTATGTACCTTTCTCTTTGCACGTTTTTGTCCCGTTACCGTCGGCTTGGTAACCGGTTCGACATGCACAATGACCGTCGATACACGCAGCATTTGCGACACAATTGCCAGAGTGTTGGTCGCAAATAGCACCAACTGAAAATACATTTTGGAATTGTAATGTATTTTTTTTTCTCCATGACCAAAATACCAGCTATAAACTGGCTTTATCATTCATAAGTAAGCGTTGTTACAGGCCACGTGACACTATTAACGTCAATTGTCAGTTAAGAATCAATTAACCTGTGTGTTGCATGTATGTAAATATAATCATACGCGTGTATTAAACATTACCGAAAAGGAACACAAACAATCTGCAGATCGTCCTTATAAATACAGTAGAATCTTTACAATAGTTCATATTTGTGAAAAACGCTTGCGTGTATATGAGCATAGAGCATAAAACAAAAATAAACACCAACAGTCGCCCATATCTTACCGTAGCCTATGCATGTAGAATTGTCCTCCGAAGGTTTATACATGTCCTCACAAGTGCACGCGTTTCCCGTGCACAACGCGTGCTGAATGCACCCACTGGTAGACCCACAAAAGGCACCAACTGCAAATGAAAACGGATGTTGATCTTAAAATTATACCATGAAGTTGGTTAGCTATTAAATAAAGATCAGAAAGATGAACGAATATCGCCAAGCCTATCAATAAAAGTATGAATGAAAGGGTCAGATTATGTTTTCGGTTCAGATCGGCGTGTCCATTTTTCACATAGCCTTGAGTCGAGTCGAGTACTTAAAATTAAAACTATGAAAGCAAAACAAAAACAAATATTTGTTTTTTAAGCCCATGACAAGTCCGATGTCAAAAGTCTCACCGTAGCCTATGCACTTGGATTTGTCTTCAGACGGTGCATGCAGGTCTTCACACGTGCACGTGTTTTCTCTGCACACCGCGTTATGAACGCAATCACTGGTGACAGCACACGTAGTACCGGCTGCAAATGAATACGGACTTTGAGCTTTCAACTACCACGAGTAAATGTAGTTTGTTGCTGTTTAAAATTAAATAAAGATCTGAAAGATGTGCAAAGTTTCGGTATAAAGGGTAAGAGCAATTTGTTCGATTCGGTTGGCGTGTGAAATGTTTACTGTTTGGATAGTTTCAAGTCGAGTTAAGTACTCAAAACGTTATGTGTGCAAATTAAATTGAAGATTCTTTACACGATGTTTTTTTGTCCGAAATATTATTAGATTTTCAGATTTGAACTTGATATAAGTCTGCAAACGCGACTCAAAGGCCCTTCGTTGGTTTTGATACAAATACATGCTTAAACATTATTCGAGAACACACATGCTGGGATTCAAGTCTCTCCAAAATTAGGGTTTTCCAATAAGTCATCTATCGATCAATCCTTTATATTAATATTTAATGTTGTTGTTCCCAACGCAATATGACAATTGTTCTGAATTTAGAAAAACGTTTCCATTACCGTTTCCCAAACATTCCGTGTTGTTGTTGTTTGCTGAGAAGCCTTGCCTACACGTGCACGTGCTTTGTAGAGCACCGGTTACGTCACATTCGGCGTTCTGAATGCAATACGGGGCGGCAGTAACGTTGCAAGGTCGACCCGCTGTGGATATGCACGAATATAGTAGATATAAAGCAAATAATACAATTTGGGTAGTAACAATTTCCAATAAATAACCCTTAACATTCCGAAACTGAAAAATGTGGTTCAAATAGTAATGGTAGAAACTGTAGTCGTGGAAAATTGAATCAAGGTATATGTGTTTACTTTAAACATACACGTTTGAACGTTGAGTATTAGATTTGTATAGGGGCCCCTTGAAAAAAGTACCTTTCACTCGACATTCAGTATTATTGGATGACGCCACAAATCCGTCATTACACGTGCACCTCCCGCTTCCAAAATTATCGACACACGCCGCTTCCGGTATGCAGTCTGACTTCCGTTCTGACTTCATCGAACAGTTGGTTCCAACTATAGAATTAGTATAATAACTTACCAGCATAACGATGCTAGTGTTGACATCACACATTCTAGTTTTTCAAACATTCGAAAAAGGCATGACAACTTTTAAAAGAAATTGATATTCACCTTTCCAAAAAAGTATTGAAAAATAAAAGTATGCTTTTATTTACCACTATACACGTTATTCACGAATTATAATGATACACGCATTATTCATTTAATATATATATATATATATTTCCGACTTACACTAAAACGAAGATAACTATAATGGTGGGTATACATGAAGAAATATTTCCGAAACAACAATATAACATTCAGTCTGCACAGTAAATAAAGCATATGTGACAAATATGAAGTCTTCTTATTTGATTAAAATACACGTGTTTCTTACTTTTCCCGACGCAAGATTCTTTCACGGCTATGAACCCGATTTTGCAGCTACATCTCGTCTCACATATTCCGTTTGGGACATTGCACGTGTCGCTCGGAAGCACAAACTCTGTCAAGTTGAACATGAAATGGTATCGAACTAATTGATTTCATAAGAACATTTTTGTGATGAAAGTCTTGTTATCTTTCCGGGATGTGCTAGATTTGAAAAGAAAAATGCACTAATCAGAAGATACAAACACCGCTGAATCAATCCTTATGTTCCAATAGTATTTTGGTTTTTAACGGATACAAAACGTGGAAGATTGGTGTGTACCAAAAATTGGTGGATTTTTCCAAAAATTTAGCAGAGTCCGGAATTAAGATATAGTAAAGAAGCATTTTTAGAATTTAATAAGCTTAGACTCATGAACTATCATCGCATTGATAACGCACTTAAATTGTTATCTTAAGTGTTTTATTGATATTCTCCTTACTTGTTGTGTGTTTTTAATTTTAATCGTATGATTTTAAGGCCTGTTGCACCAGTCCCATTGCATTTCTCAACTCATGATGTATACAAATATGTTAGTACTTTTATAATGCGCGATGTTTATTTAATGCTGCACACCTCATAGTAAAATCTAACTCGTACAGCTTCTTCTGCTATAAAGTAATTTATATAATATATTATAGCTCATTGGGTCATTGTCGACCTGAAATGGCTTGAAGTCACCCTAGGGTGACTAGAAGCCGATTCATGTCACCCTGGGGTGACTTCAAGCCGATTCATGTCACCCCGGGTGACTAGAATCGGCTTCATGTCACCCAGGGGTGACATGAATCGGCTTGAAGTCACCCAAGGATGACAAGAATCGGCTTCTAGTCTACCCCGGGTGACTTGTGGGCCATTTCAGGTCGACAATGACCCATTGAGCTATATTATACCATTATAATTAAATAAATAATTTCTTCTTTGATTACAAATTTAGAATTTGTTCAAAGTGAAGAAAACAATTAAATGAACGCAAATACACACAGTGATAAGGGCTTAGTGATAAAGACACTAGCCGCAGTGATGTAAACACATTTTCTGAAAACTTTGCTTTTTGGGAAACCATTTGTAAAAACTTTGGAAATACCATATGATGTCTATTTATAGCGGCACTTTACAGAAAACATCTTCGGGAAACAAATGTATATGAAAATGATGTTCTGCACAAAATAATCCTCATCCTCATCATCATCATCATCATCATCTTCATCATCATCATCATCATCATCGTCATCATCATCATCATCATAATCATCATCATCATGATCATGATCATGATCATGATCATCATGATCATGATCATCATAATCATCATCATGATCATCATGATCATCATAATCATCATCATGATCATCATGATCATCATCATTCATCATCATGATCATCATCATAATCATCATCATAATCATCATCATGATCATCATAATCATCATCATGATCATCATGATCATCATCATGATCATCATAATCATCATCATTCATCATCATCATCATCATCATCATCATCATCATCATCACCACCATGTTTTATATGTGGTTAATACCTGTTTGAATTTCTTGCAGTAACGCCAATACTACCAGATTCTGCAAAAAAAAAACAACAGCATATGCATCAATGTCATATCAATATATGAAACGGAGACAGCAAGTATCATGTAAACAGTGATTATGAAAAAAATGGTTGTGTTGTGCAATTGACTGTTAACTTGCCATGAACGTAAATGTGAAACAAAGAAACATAAAAGATCTTCATTATTATTATTGTCATAATTTTTATGATTATTATGATTATTATTATGATGGTGATGATTATTATTATTATTAATTATTATTACTATTATTATTATTATTATTATTATTATTAATATTATTTATTATTATTATTATTATTAATATTATTATTATTGTTATCATCTGTTAACTATACACAAACAGTGGTACTTACTTTTAGCAGCTGAATATAAGCCATCCTGTTTTTCTAATAAATAAACTTCTATGTAAAATTTATAAACGCTCGCCTCGAATCTCTGCCTTCTAATGATTAGATCTACAGTTGAAGCTGCTAGATATCTAATAGTCCAATATTATCTTCCGTGAAGTCTGGAACCTTCTGTGTTTGACATACTTTTTCATCTTGGGATTCCAGTTTGAAATTCAAATGAGTCATATTTTGGAAAAACCCACTTGCAAGAAATGATGTTTTATTGAAATTGTTATATATGAAATTTCAGTACATTTATACATGTATGCCAGGAAGTGTATTGGTATGGAAAGTAATGCAACAAACTTGTACTTGTAATAATTCATGTACTGTACATTTGCCTTTATACATTCTGGGCCCTTTGTGATTGACATACTTTTTCATCTTGGGATTCCAGTTGGAAAATCAAATTAATCATATTTTTGAAAAACGTATTTGCAAAAAATTCTGCAATCGCTGTAGTATGCATTTTCATATGCAGTACATGTATACGTATATTGGAGGAAGTGTCTTGGTATGGAAAGATATGCAAAACAATTAAACCTGTAATAAAGCAAGTAGCGCGCCATGGAATTTAATGTACCGTGCATGTACGTGTATTTCAGCGAGGGTCGCGGTATGCAATGCCATTTACCGTACCTGTAGGTCTGTTCCAGAAAGTATCATGGCATGTAATCTCATGTACCGTACATACGTGTATAAACGGAACAAATGACTTGGTATGTAATTTCATGTACCGTACGTACGCGTATAAACGTAACAACTTACATGGTATGTTATTTCATGTACCGTACACACGTGTATAAACATAACAACATATTTGGTATGTAATTTCATGTACCGTACATACGCGTATAAACATAACAACTAACGTGGTATGTAATTCCATGTACCGTATATACGTGTATAAACATAACAAAAGATTTGGTATGTAATTCCATGTACCGTACATACGTGTATAAAACATAACAAAAGATTTGGTATGTAATTCCATGTACCGTACATACGTGTATAAACGGAAAAAACTAACGTGGTATGTAATTTCATGTACCGTACATACGCGTATAAACTTAACAACTAACGTGGTATGTAATTCCATGTACCGTACATACGCGTATTAACGTAACAACTTATGTGGTATGTAATTTCATGTACCGTACATACATGTATAAACGGTGGTGGTCGGTAGTCGAGTGGTAAAACACTGGTCTACCATTCCAGCGGTCGTGGGTTCAATCCCTGGCCGGGGCACTGGGAATTTCAGAAATGCTTCAAGTGTTTCCCACCCAACTAGAGATGTACTGGTATGAAACCCAGGTAATTCTCGCGTGTATCGGTGCTATACACTGAGCACGTAAAAGAACCAAGGGATCTATTCGCAAAAAGCTAGGGTATCGCACCCGGATTCCTTGTATCTCAAAAACTGTCTCTTATACCCGCTGTCTCTTCAGCAAAACCAAAGGACCCTATTGGAAATAAGTGCTTGCACTTTCATGGGTCATCCTTGACTGCAAGGTCAAAATAAATACATACATACAAACGGAACAACTAACGTGGTATGTAATTCCATGTACCGTACATACGTGTATAAACGTAACAACTAACTTGGTATGTAATTTCATGTACCGTACACACGTGTATGAACGGAACAACTGACGTGGTATGTAATCTCATGTAACGTACACACGTGTATATAAAACGGAACACATGACTTGGTATGTAATCTCATGTACCGTACACACGTGTATAAACGGAACAAATGACGTGGTATGTAAGTTCATGTACCGTACATACGTGTATGAACGTAACAACTGACGTGTTATGTAATTTCATATACCGTACATACGTATATGAACGGAATTACTGACGCGGTATGTAATTTCATGTACCGTAAATACGTGTATGAACGTAACAACTGACGTGGTATGTAATATTATGTACCGTACATACGTGTATGAACGTAACAACTGACTTTGTATGTAATTCCATGTACCGTACATACGCGTATGAACGTAACAACTGACGTGGTATTTAATTTCATGTACCGTAAATACGTGTACGAACGTAACAACTGACTGGTTTGTAATTTCATGTACCGTACATACGTGTATTAACGTAACAACTGACGTGGTATGTAATTTCATGCACCGGTCATACATGTATGAACGGAACAACTAACGTGGTATGTAATTTCATGTAACGTACATACATGTATAAACGGAACAAATGACGCGGTATGTAATTTCATGTACCGTATATACGCGTATGAACGGAACAACTGACGTGGTATGTAATTGCATGTACCGTACATACATGTATAAACGGAACAACTAACGTGGTATGAATTTCAAGTAACGTTCATGTACGTGTACAAACGGAATAA
This sequence comes from Dreissena rostriformis, assembly GCA_007657795.1. NCBI lineage: Eukaryota > Metazoa > Mollusca > Bivalvia > Myida > Dreissenidae > Dreissena > Dreissena rostriformis. Next base: position 78,926 of record VMBQ01002672.1, read on the forward strand.
CTGACGTGGTATGTAATTACATTTGCCGTTCGTGTACGTGTATAGAAGTAACAAGTGCCGTGGTATGGCTTTTCATGTAACGTTCATGTACGTGTATTGAAGCAAGTGTCGTGGAATTAAGCAAATGTACCGTACATGTACGTAAATAGTAGCAAGAATTGCTTTATGGAATTGCATACACGTCTTTCATGTACATCTACTGGAGCATTCAAGTTGAGACCTTTATTGTCATTATAATTCTAGTGACATTCGTGGAATCAAATATAAGACAATATTATTGTCTTATATTTGATTCCACGACAGTGACTAGAATTATAATGACAAAACAGATTGATCGAAAGTGTTGAAAGTTGATAAACTCGTTTTTGTTTATTGTACTTATGCGGATTATGTTCGGTAGCTGGGGTATTTCGATAGGTTTACTCTTGTAAAAATCTGCACTGAACATCGGTCAGACGAGAGCCGACATAGCATTTCAACGAGTTTGACAAATGTTTTCTTGTAGTTTATGTTTGCAAGTAGCCGTTTGTGGTCATTTTGTGTCACGAGGCTACCTTTCCCAACAAAATCGTACATAGTTTACGAAAATCGACCGCCATTTAGGCAATTAATCGCTTAAAATGTTCATGGAGGTGATTTTTCTGCGTCAAGATACCTACCTTGTATATATATATATATATATATCATATCAGATTTTTGTTTTGATAAAAAATGTTGTTTTATGACATATTGATAGTGTTAAAGTGTCTTGGCCACGCGCCCAACAACTGTGCACTGAACACCATAATTTTTGCAGATAGTCTGTACAAACATGTACATATTCATGGACAATAAAAACAACAAGTAAGAAATGGATTTGATAAAGCAAACGTCCATTTAATCAAAACAGTCAACACAAACGTATATGAAATTATAACAACAATCAGGAAATTCTATATCATAATAATATATGTAACTTATATTACTGCATAAACTCTATCTATAATGCCTTCTGGCGGGGGGTTCCAGAAATTCAAACTTGGCAAATGGAGGGCTTGAACGGGAGAAATCGTGTATTAACAAAGCGACTCACGTGCGTTCAAGCCCTGTTATGTGTTTTTCATATCCATAAACTGGTCCACGCGCAGTTACTTCCCTTAGTAATGGCTGACCGGGAAGTCCGTCCAGGTTATTGGCCACAACCTGGCTATTTTTGCCATCTATTGTTCGAATAAGATGGTGACACATTTCAAATTTGCATTAATCCACTGTTTAAACATATTTTAAATCGAAAACTGCCTATCCGAAGGTAAAGCCTCGTCATTTCTGATGATGGCCGAGTGAGGCATATGTAAAACACAACCTTGAACTCTATGACGTCATATGAAATAATCGAATTATTATGTAGATGTCGAATGAACAAGACATATTGTTTTCAATGTTATTTTTATTTTTTTTGGTATGTGTGATTTGTTTATGCAATAATAGCGAAAATACACATTTTCTCGGACATGATCATCTGCGGGTGCTCTCAAAATCCGTTCCTGCCCTCGTGCTGCACACTCGGGCAGGAACGGATTTTGAGAGCGCCCGCAGATGATCATGCCATCGAAAACGTGTATTATCCCTATAATGTAGTGTTTACATTTAAGGTTTTTCTATTTTTCGATAGTCTAGACATTCAACCAATTTCTCACTAAGATAACAAATAATATATACTTATTGTTTCGGAACACAAACATACGAGTCTGGAAGCACCTGGCCCCGATTTCTCGACTTCTTTTGAGAATGAGCTATTTACGTTTCTTATTCCATCATTATAAATTACGTGGTAAAGATATTGTAACACCATGTTATAAGCTTTATTGTAATAAACCGACACACATTGGCATAAGTATATGTGCTTTTTCTCGACAACATAACTGAATCAATTTTCAAACAATACGAACATATAACTGAGTTTTATCTTTAAAAAAATGGGAATCAAAGAAAAAATCGGTGGTAGTGAGCAAAGTACACATACATAATAATACTAGCGTGTTTGAACAATATCACTATAACAATTCACACATGATGTTGCTCCTTGCGTTTTCGGCAACAGCAGCAGCACAAGAGACACAACGCGATAAAACCGACACCACTGCCGACGCCAATAGCTATTTTTTCCACAGTGGATAATCCTTTTTCCTTTTTCTCCTCAGCTGTAATGTATATTCAAAAACCAAGTGAAACTTCAGTTACATCAGCAGAAAAGAAACCTTACAGCACGTGACCCTTTTAAGTATCATCAGTATGTTGTCGCGCTGAACAATTATACAGACAAAGAGCAGAAGGTATAACACATATTTTATTTGTTTGAAAATTGTTGTTGCCTCTTTCAATACCTACCTATGTTGCATATTTTGTCACCATGGTAACCCTCCTTGCATCGACATTGGTCCTGGATACATGCGGCATTGGTGACGCAGCTTGTCGAGGTTTTGTTGCACGATGCATCAACTGAAAGTATTTATGATTTATATTAAAATGGCACCATAACAATTGGTATTGTTCTTATTTATGCATATATAGTTTGAATTCGAGTATATACGTATGGTAATCTTTTTAACGGACTTGAATTATCGGAAGACCGCCAAATGGTAGATACGATTACACACATGGATGAAGGTCTATCAGTGTACATGATGGAGCTTAGAGCCCAATTGAAACTGCTGGATATTTGATATAATGTTGCCGATCACAAATTGTAACTTGAACAGAACATGTCTTATTGGTTGGGACGAACAATGTTTAAATGGATACTTCAGCTAAAACCTTAAGCTGAGTCACTTGGTCAAAATAATGGATCTTATTCGGAACTCAACCTATCATTAGGTACAAACAACGTTTAACTGTTAAATGAACTCGTTTCACATGAATATTTGCATATTAACACACGAGTTGAGGTCATACTATTTTGAAGGACATTTCATAACTCCGTGGATTTAGAACAGTTGTATTTGTCCCTGAAGTAAATTACCAGAAAAACGTGTTTACTGAGGTTTAAATAAAAACTATTAGGGCTTTAAATACAAACTACAACATTATGAAATTAAATAATAATTCAAATATGCGCCTATGATTTCATGAACTATTATAATATATTATCAGTTCCAATATATAAGTCACCCCTGTCATATATTACTTACCGTAGCCGATGCACTTGGTTTTGTCTTCAGAGGGCGTATACGACTCCTCGCATGTACACGATTGTCCGGTGCACACCGCGTGCTGTATGCAGTCACTGGTGGCGATGCAGGTGGCATCGACTACAATGTCAACGAAATTTCTAAAATTACGCCCATCACAATTAAACCAGATATTAGCTTTACTTTGGACTACCCAACGCAGTTTTTAACATACCGTTTAAGCTCATATTGAAATATTATAAGATTATTATACATCATTTCAAATACCAGTTGTGACGGTCCGTAATATTGTGACAATTTATTTTATCATAGGTTATTTAAAACTTATTTTATTGATTTTGCGCACTTATTTCCACCGATCAATCATGGGGATTATTTTCTTGCAACTATTACGAAATGAAAAAATATTAGGTCAATCTCATAACTTCAGTCTTCTACATTTGTATTATATGCTCTCTTTAATCTGTTATCTTCGGCAAATCAGCCATGCACCTTCTGTAGTTTATTTTCCAGCTCGGCCCATTTCAAATTCTACTTATATAAATGTTTCTTCACTTATGGATTTTTTTCCGATTGTAAGTTTTCTTACCGTTACCCAGACATTCGGTATTGTTGTTCTTCGTCGCGTAGCCTTCTTTGCACGTGCAAGTGCTAACTTTCCCAGGCACGGAAGTGACGTAACAAACTGCGTTGTGGATGCAATACTGGGCGGCTGTCACGTTGCAAGGACTGCCAACTGAATATAGAAGTAGAAAACATGTACATATCACATACTCCTTTCAAAATTATCTTAGTTTTGCTACAACACTTGCCAATATAACACTCAATGTAAATCAAGGACATATATGACAACCGACTTTTTGAAGTATAATGAAATCTCTTTGGTAGAATCTACGGCATAATTGATTTATTTTATGGTGCAGCCGAAGTTTTAACTTTGTTATGTTCATTACGCGAATAAAGGTCGAACACGTACACACCTTTCAAGTGGCATTCCGTGTTGTTGAGTTCCGCTTTGAATCCGTCTGGACATGCGCAGTACATGCTTCCGGAGTTGTTAGCGCAAATTGCATCCGGAATACAATCTGGTGTCACGGAACACTGGGTGCCGACTATAGAAAACAACACTTGCATCATCGGCAACTTTAACAACACCAGACTATTTTGTTCTGCGCACATTAAACATAACTATGGTTCTTACAGCAAAATCGTTGTTTATACACATTTTAACCATCCATTTCAAGACGATATAATATTTCTTTCTAATCCTTAAAACGGGCTCGTGAATAAACTTTGCACCACCAGTTAGAACTAGCTTGTCTTCATTATGATTGTTCACCACTTAATTATAGGACAAAGCGGTTAATAATACACACCTTTGCTTCTCTCGGAAATATTTATTAGAATATTTCTGATGTATGAAATGTAGTAATTCTTTAATAAAAATCATAAAGCCATAGTTAACAAGGTCATACCTTTTCGAAGACAGAAATTATTGACTTCGGTGAATCCTTCATTACACCGGCATCTCGTCTCACAGACACTGTTTGCAACTGTGCACGTGGCGCTCGTGGTCAGAAATTCTATCAATAGGAACGGGTAGAACTGAATTTTATAACTGGCAGTTGAAGTAAGATACAAACGGAGTATTATGCTTGTCGATTATTATAAAGTATAACAAAGAAAATTAATCGTAAGCCGTAAAGCACGCATCTAAGTAGAGAAAGCACCAGTAATAATAAAGAACGTACAGATCCAAATAATGAAACCACTACGTATAATAATGAGTGCAAGCAACATATTGGACAAAGCACATATCGTAAAGAAGAGACTGCCAGTCATGAAAAGGAAGACACATGTGATAATAACGAATACACTAACATAAACAAAGAGGGCACGTATCGGCATAAAGCACCCATGTAAATATAAAAACATGTACACATTGAAAAAACTTCTAGACATAATGAACAATTCACAAATCACAATAAAGAAACTACACACAATACTATAAGGAATACAACCACATATCAATGTTAACTAAGCACAGGCCTAATAAAAATAATCTTGTCATACATAAACAGGAAAAATGCATCATAATAATGAAAGCACTTAAAGGGACTTGTTCACATACTGTCGAATTTGTTAAATATGTCATTACATGAATTTAGTAATGAACATGTATTTTTTTTTTAAATAATTATTATAACAAGGAAACAAATATGTGCCTTTCTTTGAGTTTGAACTGTAAAACATGATGCGGGTAGTTTTAAGTTGGGAAACCAACTAGTATGATCATGATATCACATGATTACCTCTGTCACGAGTTGACAATGCTATTACGCATGCAAGATTGGCGCGATTCCAACATAGACAATAGGCGCAATCGATGTTCACACAGATAATATAAGTAACGATATTTTTGAAAAAGTAAGTTCAAATTGTTAATGTATCTTAGCTTCTATTAAACAACTACTTCTACAACAAAAACAACAACTTCTTTTACTTCGACTAATGCTGCTGCTGCTGCTACTACTTGTACTTCTGCTACTACCATAACTACTACATTTTTTACTACTACTTCTGCTTCTACTAATAACTACTACTAGTTATAATAATACAATCCTTATAACTTACCTGTTTCTACGCCACGCAGTAATATCAGCACAATCATAGCGAAAGAAAGCACATTCTGAAAATATACGCTGATAATGAGTCAATTGTTTCTTCTTCGACTAAGTGTAGTTAATTGAATGAATGAATGGCATAAAATTAAATGAATTGAATGAATGACTGAATGAATGAATGCATGAATAGATCAATAAATGAATGCGTAGATGGATTAGCATGAATTAATCAATGAATAAATGAATAAATGAATAAATAAATGAATGGATGGATTGTTTGATGAATGAATAAAATAATGAATGAGTTTATGAATTAATGAATGAATTAATGAATGAATTAAGGAATGCATAAATGAATTAATGTATGAATGAATGAATGAATGAATGAATGAATGAATGAATGAATGAATCAATCAATCAATCAATCAATCAATCAATCAACGAATAAATGAATGAAACAATGAATTAATGAATGAAAAGAATATTACTAGCACAGGTAATGTTCCAATCCTACATATGGGCATGCATGCATTTTTGTTAGCTTTTTTATATTAAAAATATGGACGTTTAAACCAATCATTTAAATAATAAAATAAACAAGTAGATATATAAATAAATTTAAATAAACCATTTATTTTAACACTTACTTTTAAATATTCCATTGTAATTGTTTGAAGTTTAACTACGGCTGCGACCCGAGTTCTGGTGGGCTTTGGATGTCTTGTATTCAACGCTCATTATATATACACCTATTATATATACCTTGAACTCTGAACTCTTTCGGCACGACCTACATTTGAATATAGGTATTCCATTTAACATTTTCCAAAAATGAGTAATAACTTAGGTAAATGAACAAATACTTATCGGTACTTATCGATTTAAATAGCTGTATGTTAGGCCTCTAGTGGGGCTGTGTGTGTATGTGTGGTGTGTGTTTCTGGGTGGAGCAAGTCTGTTTTGTTTTCGGCAAATTCGTCACAACTTTCTTTGCTTCTAATTTGGTCCTACTACATCATGCTTACCATTTGCATCTTGCTGAAAACAGTAACTCTCACAGGTTATGTAAATAGATATGATAATATGTATTTTTTTTTCTTTATGGTAACCCAAAAGAGAAGTTAAGAGACTATACCTAGTCTATTGTTCTTACCTATTATCGGTATGCACAACGCGTACTTAAGTGTAACGATTATATCGGTATATAAAGGCACCATGCATCACGTCGATTTCAAGGTCACACGTACTTTATTTTTAAATTTCAGATTATAAGGTTTTCAGATTATTTTAGTTATGCGGGTGGACTGAGGCAAGGGGAAGTAATGTCGCCGCTTTTGTTTTCTTTATTTGTCGAGGACCCTGAACTTCGCCTACAAGGAAACATTAACTCTGGTTTGAATAGTTATGACATTGTGTTGATTGCATTATTATTTGCTGATTACATGGCTATTTGAGGCAAGTCAACTGCTGAAGTTCAAGCACATATTGAAATTCTTGGGGGCATATTGTTAACACTGCAAAAACAAAGATCGTGGTATTTCGGAAGAGGGGAGGCTAAAATGAAAACGAAAAAATGGACATACAATGGTAATGCCACTGAAATGGTTGATGATAACTTTAACTATTTAAAAACGGTGTTGAATTATACAGGAAATGTTTAATTAAACCAGGAACATTTGGTTTGTGAGGCCCTTAAGGCAATGACTATATCATTGTTTAAATGCAATGATTTTGACATAAAACCAAAATTATTTTGTCAGTTGTTTGACTCTTTTGGGGATTCTATATTAGTTTATGCTTCAAAAGTATGGGGTTTTCACAAAGTCAGAGGATATTGAACGCATAAATTTAAAATTTTGTAAACAATTGCTACAGGTCAAATAAATGCATGTACTGTTGCTGTTTATGGAGAATTAGGTAGATATCCGTTGTATGAAAACAGGTTCGTTAAAATGATAAAATATTTGTTTAAAATAATTACAAATGAAAATATCATAATGCAAATTGTAGACTTAACAAGCTTTAAACGATTGTAATAAAGGTTATACAAAGTCGGTCTCAAATGCCAAGAAAATGTTCAATTATTTTGGATTTGGTTAAGTATTTGAAAATCCAAACGTTGTGCACGTAAATAGTTTTATTAGCGAGTTTAAATGTAGACTTGTTGACAACTTTAAATAAGAGTGGTATGGTAAAAGTTATGTATGAGATATGTACAAAGTTGTCCAAACCTCTTTGGTATATGAAGAATATTTAGACTTACTACCTAGACGTATGCGCTTATTTTTTGTTAAATTAAGAGTGTCTGCACACCCATTGAGATTCCAAAAGTGGCAGATACGCTCAGAATTATATTCAACGAAGTGAACGTTATCGTTTATGTTATAATGATTTTGATTTAGAAGATCAATCCCATTGTATGTCTATATGCCGCTGCTACACTGATCTAAGAAACATATATTAGCCTTATATTTTATATCAACCCATCTGTATATAAATTCCACAAGTTATTTGTTTCATGTGATAAAACAGTAATTTCAAATGTATGTAAATATATGAAAGAAGCGTGTGTTATAAGAAATACGATTCTTAATAAAGCTGTTTAATAAATTTCAGTACCGCCTTGATGGGACCTATGTGTTCTAGCCATCGATTGTATTTATTTGTATTTGTATTCTTTAATGACTATTTTATGTTCTGTAATGTTATGTTGGTATACCTATTTACGTGACAGAAAGTTATGTGTGTATTCAAGTATGAAGACGATTTACTTGTGTATAAGTCTGAATAAACTGTCTGTCTGTCTTTAAAAATACTTAGTGATTAATCCCCCGACCTTGTGTTGAAACAAAAAGGCATTTGTACTGACATTAAGTAACGCCAGCTCGATTGCTCCTTACAAAAAACACTTTCAGCTTGTTCGAAAACAATAATCATTTAATGTTAAATTCTACATGGATAAGGTCAAAATAGGCTATTAAAACGTCATTAATTAAGTTGTTGAACTATTGTGCTTTCTGAAATAATACTTCTGTTAATAATGCCCTCTGAGGCTTTTTGTTTTTTCGTCGAGTTACTTACATGACTTTCAATTGAACTATTATCAATAATATGTATTAATATTACATTTTTCGACAATGGTTTTAAAATGCATGTTGTTTCGACGCATGTACTCTTACATTACTGAATTGTTTGAACCATTGTATTAATAGAAATGTAAGAAGAAAAAGCAACGACACAAACATATTTATATATAAAATCGCGTTGAAAACGAACACTCACTGTTAAATCGAGTAATTCATTTGAATTTAAAGGAAAACATTATTTAAATATTCAAATAACATTTAGAATATGTTCAGAAATACTTTGAATTATTTGTATTGCTCAGATAACATTGCGATTGCGCTTATAGTTTGTCATTTGGGTGGGTGCACTCTCTAAGGGAAAGCACTGTGTACTGACGGCTGCCTAACGCAGTAGCGCCCCATATAAACTATTTTTTTGGCATTTATCTTGTTACAATTTTCAAACTTACAATTCAAAATCCAACTAGCTTTGCATTTTTCTCTTAGAATGATTCTTTATGATTGTAAAACTGTATGTATGTGTCTTCTATAGTCTTCAAATTTAACCGCTGAGTACCCAATGCTGGCTATTAAACAATTCGTTGAAAAGACAGAGCTTTTAATGTGACAGTTGTTATATTTGCCACGTAATAATTAATCTTGTAATATAGAAGAGAGCTGTTTGTTGTAAAAATAGTTTCCAAAATATAGTTATGTACATAAATGCAATGTGAAAAACGAAAGGTCATGTACAAAAAATAAATAAATAAATAAATAATATATAACCGATAATAAAATGTGTTTCTTCGATTCTACAATGTAGAGTGTTGACCGTGTTCCCAATTGAAGATGCAATCGAAACATAAGAGGTTCGGAAGTATTCAACAGAACGATGCGTTTTTTTATGGATATGTCCTTCATATATCGCTCGAGCGCTGGACTATACATTCGTGGATCGCGGGTTGAATTCCCGCCCGGCCAGATATCGTGTGTGAATATTGGTCATGAAAATAGTTTTCATCAATTATTTCTCCCTCTACCTCTGACACAAATAGGGAAGGTTTAAGTGAAAGGCTTAATTATTAGAACTTGGCACTTGTAAAACCTTATTTCCCTGGAAAGTGTGAGACGATTAACTGGCTGCCGTGATTTGATAGAAATACTTTAAAAAACGGCGAACAATTCAAAAAACAAAACACAACCACAAACGGTTTTATTCTTATTAAAGTTGTGATACAACCAAACGATAATGATAGTTCATACAAACCAAATCACACTGATTAAACTGCAGAATAATAAAATGAAAACACACAAACAAAATACAAGTAAGTAAAATAAATGTGATTTTTTTTTTCAACCGACACTCACACGCACATACAACTTTTACAGAGATGACACAATTGTTTCATTCGAAACTCATTTACACGTGACTGTTACATAAAGTTTAAAACAGATTAAAAACCCCAGACAGAACCATATATGTGTCGTGTTCTAAGAAAACTGGACAAAATGCATGTGCGTAAAGTATCGTCCCAGATTAGCCTGTGCAGTTCGCACAGGCTTATCAGGGACGACACTTTCCGCCTAAACTGGATTTTTGTTAAGAAGAGACATCATACTGCACAGGCTAATCTGGGATGACAATTTACGAACAAGCATTATGCCCAGTTTTCTCAGAACACGGCACATATATGTAGATGCGTAATACATATACAATGTACATAGATACAAACAAAGAAAAACTTCAGTCGCATCAGAATAAGAATATTCTAATTATCACTATAACGTCCATGATGTATTACACGTGATCAAAACACACGGAAAGCAATAAGACATTTCCATTTGTTTATGTTCATGTTTTTGTATGGATGATTCTTATTGTTCTCATTTAAAACATAACAATGTGTTAGTTATTTTTTTACTAGAATTTTGATTGTTTTATGGCGCGTAACTAAATTGTTTATAGAAATTGTATAAATAAGCGGACCTTTTGCGTCAATTTTAACAGCTTTACTTGGGCAATTGTTATCAATATTACACGACAGTATATTGAGTGTCTTCTCTGTTTCATAGCATCAAATGATCAACAAAATCGTGTTTGTGCAAGAATATTATGTGACGTGAAATAAAAATAATGTCAAGAGGCAGCCATTCAATATGTAGCCACCATTGCTCACAGCTATAGAATACGTTTTGATGAAACACAGTGACTCTATAACATGTGATACAATAATAACTAACAACAATAATAATCAATTTCATATATGATACATGTCAATACTACTTGGACCTCACATTTATTAAAAAACAACCTCTTAAAACACGAAAGTATATGCTTTGCAAACAACAAACCAACCCAACGCACCTGCAAACCGTTGAACGTATATCGCATTTTAAAACATGTATCTTTGACAAATGCTGCAGACAGCAATTAATCGAAACAATTTGAAGTCTGGTTAACTTTTTGATGAAAATAAAATAGTTAAAAGTGAGATCTTAAAATTGACCCGCGCAAATAAAAGGCACCAGAAGGTTACAAAGCACTAATAATGCTCCGTAAGCTACCGACGTGGAGGCCTTATCTGTGATTCGGCCTTTAGATCGACTCAGTCACTGCGTTTCGTATACTTTTTGTTTATCGGAATTATGTAAACACTTCTTTTCCACTAATTGACATGTGGTACAAGTAACAATGACCTATATCCTCTAGATTATGTATTGTCATTTAAACTAAGTTGACCTCAACGCTTTTGAGGATTTGTGAATACACATGTGACACAAATACACAATTTGGTAATGAAACAATATTTACATACATTAAATATTCAGACCTATAATTATATAAAAAGTATATATCAGGATATGAAACAATAGCGAACAAAAAATATACCATTATAAGGATATACATCATTACATGTACTAGTGCAAAGACTGCATTTAAATAAGAATTTTAAAATATAAAAACACAGCCTCTAACCGTAAATGCTCGCGGCAATATGAAGGGGCACACACAAAATGTAATGATTTCGAGAGTCGACAGTTGTATCTGTCTTACATTTCTTTAAGATCTACAATAGTTTCATACTCAACATTAGGTTTACATCATTTCTGCATTTTTAATTGGAAATTAGTCAATGCAGAATTAGAATCTATTCATGCGGACCTTTTCGCGGGAAATGTTCTCAACATTTTATAGGGTATGCATACAGGTCAAAACCAGAGTAGGAAAGCTACGCTAACAAATTCATGACAAATGAACAATGTTGCATTTTTAACATAAGCGTGAAAATCTGAATTTCCAGAACTACTTTCCTAACATTAGTTTCCGTCCATGGTTTGTAGCAGTCTCGTTGTCTACAGAAAACTACAGAGTTGTCTACTCGCAGGTAGTGGTCTGATAAAACATTATGTTTTCGTGTAGTTTTTCCAAACGCTAAGAAAACAAGTACTTTATAAAATTAAAATTTATGTTATTAGTTCCTTTATATACACGTAAATTCGATGCTTTCAATATCACACATTTACCAAATGCAAATTAACTAATTTAAAGGTGGCCAAAACAGAATGGCAGTTAATTGTTATAAAGAACCAGTTCCCGATTCAAGACACTATGTTTTTAACGATGAAAATTTTATGGGAAACCAACACTGTATGTACCAACAATTGTCTAAAAGAAACAAAACGAATTGTTAATGACAAATATAAATGTAATGAACGAGTCGGTTGACTGATATACGTTATACGATGAACTAAAATGTACTTTTAATGTTTTCATATGTTTTCAATAAAATATATTTTGGTTTTATTTAATAGTTTTATATAAATATAAATAAATAAATATATATATATTCGCTATTTTGCTTTATCCAAACAGCTCGGTTTAAATTTCAGGACACGATATGCTTCGTCCGCGCACATGTTGAGTAGATGTTTCTGAATATACACAGACGTCGGATATGTGGTTACCATCGCAAAGCCGATGATAGATAATACCGCTTGTGCAGTATCTTCTATGTGTTCTGATATGACTTATCCCGAAAACATGTTAACAAGGGCAGTTTCAGACCTTAAAATTAATGATGATTCAAGGTCCACTTGCACTTTTAACTCATCCAATGAAATATTTAAATGATTTGCGATGCGAGTCAATTTTTCGTCGCTTGTGCCTAGTTGTTCCTGGTAGAATGATGTTTCCCTATTCATTAAATTAAAATCAACTACAAGACCAGTACCAGGTATTGGTATAGCAGCAGCCACGGAGGACAGGAGAGAAGTTTGTATATTCTAGACGTTAAAACTTTACATTTCTCTTCTATTACTTTTGGTGAAATCGCTGCAAAACACAACACCAGTGCCTCTTTCTTGCTTTCTGGAGCATCGTTCATTAACTGAGCGAACAGTTCATTGAACTCGTATTTTCCTGTGTCATAGTTGCAGATAAGAAACACGTGTGGATCAGAAACATTAGCTTTCTTCAAATTCTCGATACAATCTGATCGGATAACTTCAAGAACAGTGTCTGGATTATGTTTAGCTCCTTTAGCAAACTTATCTTTCGTGATGTCCACATCAATCATAGTTCTCACAAAGTAAAACCCTTTGCCTAACGCAATAATCTCATTTGCCAGCCAGACATCGTTTTCTTTGAACCTGCCCTGTGACGTCACAATGAAAAAATCGTATCGGGAAATATCTATAGTTTCCAGGTAGGTATCTTTCGGGAAATTGGGAGTACCAACTCCAGGAAGGTCCCAGAATTCAAGATTTGGATGTTTCGGGTGCGGATAAGGTGTCATTTCCATAGTTGTTTCCTTTATATCAACTTTAGCTGCATGTATGTCACTAGGATCTAGTTCCAACAACGCATTTATTAATGATGATTTACCTGTTCCAGATTCTCCTATCACCGCAATTTTTATTGTGCAACCTTTCCATAAATCGAGATCTCTTTGTATTCGCTCCTTTGCCACAGCAATTCCACTTATATTAATCGTATCGGCGATAGTTTTCAAAACCCTTGTAGAGCATGAGTCTAGTACACCAGTCTGAAACATAAAAATTAACAAGGTCATGAAAAGCAGTCGTTTTATCAGTTAAACCGGTTAAAACCTCAAACGGTCGATAATTGTCACTATAAGTCGACTGATTTTTTTCCCCCAAAAAAATAATCATTTTGAAGTCTTAATTTATCATGAGAAAAAAATCTGAATGATTCATTTAGTTCTTATAAAAGTGATCAGCGCATTTCATTAAGACCAGATAAATGATTAAGATGAAACAATTAAGTTATTTATTTCTTACTTAAACTTTGTTTGGCTTAAAAGGACAATCTTGTATTATTTTAAATCTATTTGAATTACATCGTGTTAAACTAGATGAAAAGGTCTGACAGTAAAAAACGTCCCCAATATGGTCATTCGAGTTCGACTCAAACTGTTTATTTGAAAACACAAACTATAGTATGTCACTTTGTTGTGCAATAATTGCATTATAACACAATGCGCTGTATTTTCATATAAACACACTTTTCTGTATACAACCAAGTTGAAATTTCTGGTTATTAGATTGGGGGGTGGGTAAAACGGACAGGCTGGTTGCGTAAACAGGTGGTTTCCGGTCAAAAACTTTAGTTTGCATTAACCAATCTTGATAAAACTTTTGATATAGCAAGCAGTCGTAGAGACTTAGCTTGGATTGCATATTGGGCTCCGGACTGTTTTATTTTATCTCCCCCATCACACCCCTTAAATTGTGCCTTGAATTTAGCCTGAAGTATATACGCCATTTTTTTATTTTACGTAAAGGATACTTTGTTTGAATACATTTTATTGAAACAGTCTAAACAAAATGTATTCATGATTTATGAACAAGAACAGTAACACACAGATTTTTACCTGATGCAGTGTTACTGGTACAGCAGAATCTGAAACGATACAAAACTTCATTAAGAGGCAGCCATTATATATATNTGCACCGTAGCTAGGCGCACACGCCGCAGTCTCAAATGGGAATATGTATGTCTGTCTGTATGTCTGTGTATCTGGTTGTTAGTTTGCAGAGATGATCAAACATTGGTTTTCAGTTTACGAACATTTATGTGTTAAATTAAAGTAAAGTATAAATTAAAAGACCTGTTGTATTGTCGGACCTATTTCTGACATTACATCGTTTTTTTTTTCATTTTCAAAACAAGTAGGTATAATATTTCACAATGAAACTGCATGTTTTTCATTTCATATTTTGCGTGAAAACATTTGTTTCCACGTGCTGAAACTCCAACTTTCTAAATAATGTTTTATTTGATAATTAATTGCGAAATTCAAATTTATAATCATTTGAATAAGAATATATGTATCAACAATTTATTGTAATTATGTATGTAACCATGACAAACTAATTGCACGTAAATATCCAGAAATTGCGTTTGTAACCGAATGCGAAAGATCGAAGCGTTCTAAGTAGGTGTGACCGAACGTAGGCTTGTTTCGAGAGTGATTTGTTTGTTAGTAAATATTGTCTATCACTTTTTTGTTGTTCAAAAATATGTAATTCTGTTAACAATTCCTCTGAATGTACTTTTTAAAATTGAATTTTCCGGTTATATCAATGATTTATTGTTATTATTATATTTTATATCACCTTGCGTATTGAGTCCGTCCTCCCTTGTGTTCTGAAAAGCATCGTCACTTGTACGAGATATATCCTCATAAGTTTCAGCTTGTTCTGTGCGTTCGTAAATAACACTGGCAACACTCTCTTAGGATTCTTGACTCGACTTGAAACGCAATTCGGTTTGGTAGACTTCAGTCTTTAGACCACAATATGGACAAAAATGGCTTACTTCTTCCAGTTCGTTTTTGCATCCATTACAGAATGTTGCACGTTTACTTTTCCCACAATTTGGACTAAACAACTAGTTAGATTTAATATTTTTGTGACAAAAGACACATATAACCTGTGTTGATGCACCGCAAGAAGAACAAAAGTTTGACGAGTTTTCGATTTCGGTTTTGCACTTTGAGCAAATCATTTTGTCGTATGTCAATAATCTGAATATCCAAGGAAGATACTAAACGAAATTTGTTTGGAGTAAAAATGCCTTAATATTTCAAAAATAATATATATATCATTGACATTCTGATGTAGATGACAATATTCCGAAACCAAAAATACACGTTTATATTTTATTTTCAAATTTCCTTATAACGTAAGACGTCACATCTGCAGACTTTCGCTAACCACTGTGAACAGATCAATAGGCGATATCTGATCATGGCAATTTTATTACCGGCCTTACGTGAATAACCACTTAACACTTAACTATTAACTAAACTAAATAAGATATTTGCACTGCGACGCACCTATAGCACATGACTGCTGAAAGCCGAAGAGATATTTAAATATGTTTTGGCTGTTAAACACACTCAAGGATTGAAAAGCTCTTCCAAAACATAATAGCTGTATTTCAAAACATGGTTTTCCACGTCGTTGAATGCATTTATTGCGGCCGTTGCAAATGAATATGATAATCGATTGCAACCAAGGACGTCCTTCACAACCCTGCAACTGAGCAATTCAAATACCTGAAACACTACACCAAAGTTGTTTATACAAACAGCTCTTTGTTCAGTGTGCTGTATCTGGCTTAAATCTTTTTAAATATTGTCCTTGGCCTAGTGTAGTTTAAAGAGCGCATGCTTACGGTAAAGTTAATCAAAGTGTAGATAACTGCGTTAATTGTTTAAACATATTAACCATATGTTCATTTCTACAAATGCTGCTATTTGCAAACAACCATTTTGCAGCCTCAAATACTTTATTTGGCCTAATATTTTCAAATAATACATGGTGTTTGTAAGCCAATTTACGATTCAACTTTATCATTAAAGTGTCAGTGTGCAGTGACTTGATTGTGCTGTTTACATCAGCAGGAATATTGAAAACATTTACCATCAGGTTTAACTGACAACCCCTGTGCATTTCACGAAGCTGCATAAATCTTGGTGAAACCAATCTTTCTTCCAAATTTGATTCCAACTGCTTAGGTTTAACAGGAAATGCCAAACCATTTTGTTTGCAAAATGGAGGTGTTCTACCTTTGCATATAAAAGTATAGCAACCATTGCAAATCCACTCAACATTATCAACAATTTTACAATTTGACAGGAAAAGGCGAACTTTTTCCAAATAACTTGTCATTTGTTTGCAGTTTTCCATGGAATACCTAAACAAGAGATGTGTTTGTCAGAAACACAATGCCCCCTACTGCGCCGCTTTGATTTTTTTACCATTGACCATCAAGGATGCCCTTGACCATTCACCACTCAAAATGTGCAGCTTCATGAGATACACATGCATGCCAAATATCAAGTTGCTATGATAAATATTGCAAAAGTTATGACCATTTTTCGAAACCTTAACGCAAATTGTGACGGAATTTCAGAAGGACATACAGACGGACGTACAGACGGACGGACGGACAGACAGACGGAAAGTTCGATCACTATATACCCACCTTCGTGTTGGGCTGGGGCCGGGTCAGATATGTTCACTATTTTTTTATGTTATTTTACATTAACTTTTTCATTTCTACACCGATTAACTTCAAATTGATACTTGTAACGTAATTAATAATATTGTTCGTTGATGACACATAGTAACAAACACCAGTTCATAAGAGTTTTCATCTCGATTTATTTCTGTTGAATATTTTCTAACACAACGCTTGTTAATGTTCGTGCATTGCAATCTAACAGCGTGGCGGGCCAACACGGCCGCCACGACACGAAAGCGTGACCGCTCTATCTGATTGTCAAATCTAACCGCCGAATCCTCTTATTCTGACCAAACATCTACATTTTGTCTACAGGTTAATTTACATAAAATTCCCTTATAATTTCGATTGGTCATCAGTGTCCATTTCTTCACGTGCTTGTTGTTGATTGGTTGAGTTCTAAATGTATTGAATTACTGACACCCTGGGAACGGATAAACAAAATTATTCAGGTATTTACACACTTATCGAACAATCATTCTAGACGTGATATGAATTTGTAATGTACTCTTATAATTCAATAAAATCATGATTCCCATCGCACATTTTGTATGATCAATGCAACCAGGCAAACAAGATGATGCACGTTTGTTTGATTAATGTTAATAAGGTCGGCCTATTTCAATAGTTATATAAGATAATATCACTTGAATGGCTTGTTAAATATACAGTCTCCAGATTTTGATTTCTCAACTTGTTGACTTAGTCTATTCTACAAACTCTACAATGAATGCACGGATATTTCGTGTTCCTACTTGCTAACAATAAACCTTCAAACATTCTGGACCAGTTCTTATTTGTAAATTCCTATCATATTATTAATATTATCTGTATTCTTAATATTATCTGTAATTAAATTGCTATATAACATAATATTCATGTTATAAGAATAAAAAATATGCATATGCTGTTACGTTACACACTTAACAACTCTTATGACAATACGGTCATTCTCAACTATGCATTGCCCAATTACCAACCCTGAGGCGTACCCATTTTTGTGTACCCAAATGTTTTTTCGTACCCAATTTTTTGTTCGTACCCAATTTTTTTCGTACCCGATTTGGAGCGGGGGGATTATGTGGTTATCTCCGCCGTCCGTCCGTCCTGGCCACTATCTCCTACTACACTATTAGCACTAGAACATTGAAACTTAAACACATGGTAGCTATGAGCATATGTGCGACAGTGCACTATTTGGAATTTTGATCTGACCCCTTGGTAAAAAATATGGGGGTTTGGATTGGGCCGGGTCAGAGATTTTCACTATTTTTTATGTTATTTTACATTAACTTCTTCAATTCTACACTGAATTACTTCAAATTGATACTGAACATCTCTTATGGCAATACGGTCAATCTCAACAATGCATGGCCCCATTACCAACCCTAGGGCGCCCCGCCCACATAGACCACGCCCACCCAACATTTTGTTCTAACATAAGTTCTTTATTTATTCACCAATTGACTTTAAATAAAAACTGAACATCTCTTATGACAACACGGTCTATCTCGACTATCCATGTCCACATTACCTTACCCGGGGCCCCACCAACATAGGCCTTGCCCACCCAAAATTGCCTTTTAATATAACATATATGCGGTAATGGGATACGCGTCGGCCTCTGCCGCGCCATTTCTAGTTCCATATGCGCCCATCATATGTATAGCCCACTCAGCCTGCGCATTTCTCAGTCTGGTCAGGAGATACATAATGAGACCATAACACATAGGGTGATTTTTATAGTGAACAACATCGCCTCTGACCAGACTGCGCAAATACACAGGTTGGGCTTAAGATACGCAGGCCGAAACGCATAAGACCCATTTTCGCATGACGCGGCTATGGAAGTGTGATTTAAATGTGTCAAAAGAAAGCTGCGTGTAAATCAAATATTAATATACGATATATTTCCATGGTGAAGAGATACACTCATAATAAGGCATGTGAGGACACATATGATGTGCACTCCCGTAGTATAATTTTTATTTACTTACACTAATACGTGGTACTCCCGTAGTATAATTTGTATCTACTTCACTAATGTGTGGTTTCACAATGATAAGTTGATAACACACATTTCATGCGGTGAATATGTGACTAACAAGTTAACAAACACAATAGTTAAACTTTTGTTTTCAATTTAATTTTTTAGAAACGTAAATTGCAAACTTTATTTCAAAGTCAGCATTTACTCCGACTACCTTTTAAAAAGGTATTTCTTGTTATATATAGTTGTTTTTATATTCGGTTTAAGCGATTATAAAGCATTTTTGTTGTTGTCTATAATATACCTGTAGCAATGTTAACTTATCCGTTTTGATTTGACCAACTTAAAATATAGTTGTTTTTTTTTCAAAATATAGTGCATCAAAACATTACTAGTTTTTCAATTAGTTGTATTACCTTTCCACTTGCCTTTATGTTTATCTTAATGTAAAAATGCAATATACAGGTTCACCATACAGTATACCTTACACATGTAACTTATTACACGCGTAATTGAATTAAATTTGGATGTGTTCACGGTGTATTTTACGTGAAATGTTTTTTTTACCAAAATACATTTTATGACGACAGATTCTAAAACACTTATTAAAAACATTGTGTTGAATTTTTTAATGACATTTGCTAAAATAATGAAGTAATATTACTCCAATTTTCGTCCAACATTGCCGACCAATACAGTTATCCGGATAGTTTCCTGATACCACATACGGATGTCCGGATACTAATTATGTCATTCGTTGACATAATTAGTATATGTTATCAAAAATTGGGACAAAACATTTGCTTTAAAGCATTAAAGCAGTTTTATATGCAAACACCTCATGTGCCGTTTTAATAATACCTGTTTAATTGGAAGAGACATAGCGACAACATGTTTTACTTTGAACGGTAAGAACATTCATTCACTGATTAAATCATAAATAATGATGTCAGAGGAGGACAAGAAGTTCAGAACAAACGTTGGCTTAAATAGATGCACCACAGAATATCAGGATCAATACGCTGTGTACCTAAGTATTCGCACGTTCAAATTAATAACTGGTATTTGTTATCAAATCAATGTCTGCCACCATCTAATACTGGCATTTGCGATGGTCCAGGTCATAATAAGCATGTTTGTGTTTATATTCCAGGGGGGGGGGCAGGTCAGTTTGCCTTAAATGGCTAAGTAAACACTCTAGAAGACACATTTATAGTCCAATCTTTATGCAACTTTGTCAAAACAATTTTCCTTAAATGACTTAAGTAAAACGTTGTTTATTCTTTAGAAGTAACATTTATTGGTCCGGTGTTAAACAAGGTCGCCAGTCGGCGGGGAAGTTTTCCGTATATGGGTATAGTAAAACCTAAATAACTCTTTCGAAGTCACATTTATGGTCTAGTATTCATGAACCGTGGTCATAACATTTGTCACATTGATATCTCATAGTTTGAAATTGGGTCATTTGAGGCTTATTTAGGCCACTATGTCAAATTACAGAAAAAGCTTGTGAACACCATATAAGTCACATTTATAGGCCAATCTTCGCGAAACTTGGTCAGAACATTTGTTTACTGATAAATCGGCTGCGTTCAAAAATGTTTTTGGTTCGTTGATTACCATTGCCGCCAGGGAGCGGGGCAGTTCTCCATTTATGGCTAAAGTAAAACTTTGTCAACAATTCAGAAGCCACATTTATTGTCTAATCTTTATGACGCTTGGTCAGAACATTTATTCTTATGATATTTACAAGACACATAGTCGTGTCAATGTAAATAATAATTCGAAATAATATTATTATAATGTTCCCTGATATTTAAACGTTACAGAATGGAAAGGAAGTCCAAACGGACGGAAAAATCAACCCACCGACGGACTGTGCGACTGCTTCAGGGACATAAAAACTGCATTTTGAATTTGTTTTGAATATTATATATATTCTGCTTGTCCATTTCAACTGTAAAAGATCATTGTTTGTTTTTCTTTGTTCATGTATTAATTAACCCCCCCCATCGCATTGCCCCTGACAAGCATACTCGTAGAGGCATATGTCACATCCCGTGTCACGAATTTTTCATGATGAGCAACGCATATTTTAATTTGAATGTTATAACAGTTTTTTTTTAGATAAAAGGAACAACTCTTTAGAAGTGGATATGCAAACCGAACTGTCAGCGAAACACATTAATCGTCAATGGACATAAAAGCTCAATCATCAACTTGACAAATGTATCTACAGTACAGTAATATCCGTTTTCTTGGACCAAGACTGTCCCGTTTGTATTTTAACCGTTTGTCAGTTTTAATATATCTCTTTATAGAACATAGACCCGGTTTGCTAAATCACCTAATTGAAATCGCTTCATTGACTCGAGTAAACCAACAGCCATTATCACGATTTAATCTTGAACGGCATTGAATTCCACGACGTATTCAGACAATCAAACGTGCGCCTCTGGAATGCGTTATCAGAGAAAGGATCAGACCTCCACTACAATATATTATTTTAAAATATTTTAACAAGGGGTGGATCGCATTTACGTCTAGAAAATAAACGAGTTAATGAGGTAGAAGTATCAAGAAGAACAAAACAATCCCAGAGTTGCAATCAAACCAAAATGGTTTTGTAACTGTCTTTCAGTAAATAAATTATAGCATGGTTTCTTTGTATAAGAATTACACGCATAGTACTACGGTAATGACGGTGAATTTGAAGGAAACAGCCTGAACAATCATTGATTGATGTATTACCGTTTTCATGCATTTTAGGGTGGTTCAATCCTTTATAGAATGCCTAGAAAGATATAAACGTTTGGTATTTGCTCTTAAAGAACAGGTTATGAAATTGTATGTGATAGTGGTACATATGTTACATAAAACATAACATATTTATTTGCAATAAACTTAATATATCAAGCGCATATGATAAGGTAAATTAGTTGCAGACAAGATTAGATTAGTAGTTTATGATGTTCTTTTTATTACAGAAACTTTAAAAGCAAGTCTTTTACATATCTGATGAAAGTTGATATCCAGGAGCAAGTGCAAACACCGTGGTCAGCTACATGCACAAATTCAAATGTTATGGAGCAGGCGGTGCAAATGCACTCCTTCATGCAGATGTATGTATGTATTTACTTTGACCTTGCAGTCAAGGATAACCCATTAGAGTGCAAGCTCTTATTTCCAATGGGGTCCTTTGTTTTATTTTGCTGAAGAGACAGCGAGCATAATATACAGTATTGAGATACAAAGATTCCGGGTACGATACCCTAGCTCTTTGCGAATAGATCCCTTGGTTCTTTTATGTGCTCAGTGTATAGCACCGATACACGCAAGAATTACCTGGGTTTCATACCAGTACATCTCTAGTTGGGTGGGAAACACCTGAAGCATTTCTGAAATTTCCAAATTTCCAGTGCCCCGTTCAGGGATTGAACCCACGACCTCTGGAATGGTAGACCAGAGTGTTACCACTCGACTACCGCACCACCGCAGATAAAGGCAGTATCGGATGTGAAAAATAACGAGAATGGAGGGACAAATGGATAAAGAGATGTAACTCTGCCACTTTCAATTAGTGTGTACCATGCTGCACATATCATGGTTTGTACACATGATTTAAAGGCACATACTAAAAAATGCTCCTCATTTCATCTATTTCTTTAAACCCCTGTCTTTAAACATGCCATTGCGTGTATAGCTGATTTCTAATAACCACATTGTTATTAACTGATATATTGTTAATCCGTTTTATTCTATTTTTCATGGTAAGATGTCCGTTAAACTATTTCTGCAGTTATTTTCTTTAAGTTTATGTGGAATGGGTCATTACAAACATGATATTAATTATTTTTTCTACAATTGTTAGAGGATGTGAACAAGCAGCGTGGAAAGAACATCGGAAACGGCCACAGCTATCACATAGTTTGGATGG
>VMBQ01002672.1:107262-126249 GCA_007657795.1 Dreissena rostriformis
GAGAGCTTACCAGACTTCAAATTTGTAACGCCGACCTCCAAGAAACTAACTAGACTAGCGGTTTCTAGCGGTATTCTATGTGGACTACCTTAAGGCTTTTGACAATTGTAATCATATGAAGATTTGGCAATGTCTATCGAGAAATGGTGTTAATAGTCGTTTTTTAAATATGTTAAAATCTATGTATAGTCAAATGAAAGCATGTGTAAAAGTTAAAAATGGCTTGACAGACTTTTTTGATTGTAAAATTGGTACAAAACAAGGCTGTTTGTCGTCGCCGATTATTTTTGCCATGTTCATGAATGATCTGGTTAACTTTTTGAGGTCAAAAGAAGGAGATGGAGTATATATCTCTCCTGAAATCGATAGATTATTTGTATTAATGTATGCTGATGATGTCTCGGGGCTAGCAGATACAGCGGTGCAATTGCAGCGACTTATCAACAATATCGAAGTTTTCTGTGATAAAGTTAAAATGAAAGTGAATATGGACAAGTCCAAGATCATGGTTTTTAGAAATGGTGGTCCTCTACGCCGATATGAACACTGGACATACCAAGGAGCAAATGTAGAAGTCGTGCCTTTTTATAAGTATTTAGGAGCGTACTTTACGCCGAAGTTATCATGGACAATGACGAAGGAGACGCTAGCAAAACAAGCCATGAAAGCTTTAGGAAGCATTTATAGGTGCCAGAAACATTTTGGATATTT
Source organism: Dreissena rostriformis (assembly GCA_007657795.1). Classification (NCBI taxonomy): domain Eukaryota; kingdom Metazoa; phylum Mollusca; class Bivalvia; order Myida; family Dreissenidae; genus Dreissena; species Dreissena rostriformis. The sequence continues at coordinate 107,974 of VMBQ01002672.1, forward strand.
TAGCCCAAAACAAGCGTTCAAACTTTTTGACACTATGATTACGCCGATTCTTTGCTATTCTGCCGAAATATGGGGCTTCCAGTACGCAGAGTGTATCGAACGTGTGCACATTAACTACTGTAAACGGCTTTGTGGTTTAAACAAATCTGTGACAAATTTCTTTGCATTGACTGAATGTGGACGGCTGCCTTTGTATGTGACATACACGGGTAAACTTATTGCATACTGGGTCAGGATTCTTCAGATGCCAACAAACAGATACCCGAGACAAATGTACATGCTTCTTCGAAACCTCGATTCATCAGGCAGAACCAATTGGGCTACACATGTTAAACGAGTACTATTCGAGAATGGTTTTGGCTATATTTGGTTAGCAAACGAAGTCGGAAATGCTAAAATGTTCATGTACTTATTCAAAAACAGGCTTAAAGATTGTGCTCTGCAAAAACTCCAAACTCAAATAGATAGTTCGCCTAAGGCGAAATATTATCGGGAATTCAAGACATTACTTAATGTTGAACGATATCTGTCAATTGAGTTGCCTTACGCATTAAAAAGATGTCTTTCAAACTTCCGATGTTCCGGACACGAGCTCATGATTGAGAAAGGCCGACACATGAACATACAGCATAATCAAAGATATTGTACATTTTGTCTAATGCGACATGTCTATATTGTAGAAGATGAGTACCATATGTTTATGCAATGCCCATTGTATAACACACTTAGACATAATTTGTTTATTCCGCAGTGGTTGAATCAAATAGAAACTGTTCGTTTGTTCATTATGTTAATGGCCGATGAAAATGACAAGCACATATTTGTGATAGCCAAATTTTTGTCTGAATGTAATAAAGTACGAAGACAATTCATTAGCACACATCATTTATAACGGTTGCAGTAATGTCTATTTTTTCGCTTTTTTTCCTTAAAAATGTAAATCCCATGTATGTTGACTGCCATAAAATATGCACATGTATATGTATGTGCATGCTTAAATGTAACAATTACGTAATTATCATGCAAACTATATTTCATTTAATACTGCATGCTTGTATTGCATTGTTTATTAATCTTTGATAAAGAATACTGATTCTTAGATTACTTTATAAGTATGTTACTATTGAGCATGCTAACTTGTCACAGGTATTTAATTATTAGGTAAACCATGTGTTGGTGGTAAAACTGCATAATAATATTGTTTGGCATTGATAATGAATAATCATACGCTGTGGCTTACCTTTTAAATATGTTTATACTTGCATTTTGATATTTAAAAATTGTGAAATTATAATGTATAGCAGTATTAGTTCTACGAAAGTGCATGCGTGTGTTGCATCATATGACTTTATATTCTTTAACTACTCAGTTTATTTTATATAATAATAAAATAACACTGTCTGTATTATGGGCTGGTGGCCTTTGACTGCAAATAAATATTCGTATTCGTATTCGTTTCCTTGGAGAATAGAATTACACTTTGTTCTGGATGGGCAGCCACGTCAAAATGGGAGTGGGTTTTGTTGTTAATAGCACATTGCTTGCCTCCACCGAACCCCAAACTGGTGGAACGGAGCGTTTAATTACCCTTCGCCTAAACTCAGCCGAAGGTCGCATCACTATCTTCAGCGTCTTTGCACCGACTCTATACGCTTCTAATGAAAACAACACATTTTTACGATCAGCTGGACAGTCTGCTTGGCGAGAACTAGGGTTGAGCCCAACCTGCTTCTCGATGATTTCAATGCCAGAGTTAGGACAGACCATCGGTTATGGTCGTTTTTTATTTGACACTTTGGCACTAAGAAGATGAACGAAATCGGGCAGATATTGTTGCGGACGATGCTGCGCTTGCTACGCATACAGGGGAGGCCCTCAAAAGCCTCATATACCTCTTTGCTAAGGCTTTGGGCTAATTGTTAGCTTGAAAAAGACAAACATCATGGCCCAGGATGCCAGCCCCGTACTCTGCATCAAGATCGGGGTCTATACTCTGGAGGTGGTCAACTAATGCACATATATAATAGACGTATAGAAGCCAGTTTCTAGATAATTTTTTACAAAAAGCATACTTCGATCAAGGATAACGCCACTTTATTAAGGTCACTATCATAATTTTGAGAGTTGCGTATGGTATGAGTAGAAATCATTGAAAAGCATCACTTTATTTAATATGTTAAAAGACTGATTTATTTATGTTACATAGAATACAACATAATCTAGACTTGTTGTTGTTTCTTTACAAACTGATTAATTATATAAAAGCAAATATATCGCCACATAGTCATTGCCACTAAATAGTCTGGTTTTAGCAGATTTACATGTATTGTTTGATTTTTTCGATAATTTAACTTGCTTCATAAACTGAGATGCGATTCACGCATAATGAAGCAATTTCCTTCACGCAGATATGGAACCATTTACTCTGCAAATAATTTGTGCGGTGCATAAATGAGGATAATTAAAACGCATTTCAAGTTTTATTTTACGAATACATGAAACTCATAGCAAGAACAAGAGGTTCATCATGGCCATACAGCGATCACATGAGTTCATTGTACACTATTTTTTTGAGACTTTACCTGGTGAACAAGTTTTTGATCCCACAAAACTCAGATTTAAATTGGCCAAGGTGCTGTCAACATAAACGTGCTGATCATGTTCAATGGAGATTGAGTAACAGATGTGGGCTCTAGAATGTTATTTTTTTTTATTCGCAAGTTTATTTCTACCTAAAAACACGCAGAAAAGTAATATGAGACTACGCAGCAATATTAATTCAAATAGCAATGTAAACAATTGTAACATACCATGGTGGGATAGCGAGTGCGAGTCAACCAGGCAGAACAACTTTTCTGCACTGCGATTCATTAAATGGACAAGTAATGATGATGATTAAAATATTGTTTTATTAATTCGCGGACAACCTTTAAGAAATAATGTCGACGCAAAAAGAATCGTCCTCAACGTACAATTAGGAGTAAATTAGTTGATTCGAAAAGTACACCCAACGTTTTTTTTGTGAATTTTAAAACATCACCTTATAAACAATTGGCTTAATATATAAGTATATTATACCTCACATAAATTTGTTTCTTCTTTGCATATTTAAACTACACATGTCCTTTATTTTTAATTGTACCAGGTAAAGATGCGCGCGCATCTAGTAAGCGGGCGCTATACAGTATTGCGCCCGCTGACTAGATTCGCGCGCATCTAATAGTGCCCACTAGAATGTAAGTTATTCAGTCAGGTTTTCTATTTCTTATAAAGGACATGCTCTTTAAAAATAACACGCCACTAACAATACTGTCCATATATATACTGACAATGTACATGCAGATATATTGTATTCCCCAATATGTGAATCGCAAAGTTGGATTAGTATCAAACAATAAAGAAAGGAAAATCTAGTGGTAACGATGGTATTGGAGCAGAATTTTATCAGAATACTTGCAACATTATTTGTCCCATGTTTTGCTTCCTATTTAATTGAATTTTGCCACACAGCTGGTGTGGACGCATCATATTAACAATTTAAAGGTCTGGGTCGAAACAGACCCATCGAACTATATATAGAGATTATTTCTCTTATAAATGTTGTATATAAAAATGTCGATTATAATCCATTACAAATTAACACAATGAGTGAACGTTGAGAAGAAAATTGAGTTACAATCAGCCTTTCTTAACGGATATTTTTCCTCCAACAACATGTTCTTTTTACAAAGTAATGATCAGTATTTAAGAGAAACAAAGCGGAAGAGTTTACGAGTTAAACGTTTACTTAAAAAAAGAATAATTGAATGACTAGTGCATCATTTCCTGTTTTCAAAAGTAAATAAACATATTTGTGTCACTGACATTTATTCAAATCTGAAAAGTCATGTTTGCACTCAAAATAAAACTGGGATTATTATACTCTGTTGGAAGCAATTTAAAGCGGGACTGTATGATTTTGTCAAATATTTACGAATTTGTATAAAATGTGTTAAAAATTAGTATACATATATTTCAATATAAATTAAAATAAAAGTTAAGAAGAACTCGTGTCGAAAAATGCGAAATAAGCCAGATATTTAAATCTGAAATTGAAAATGGCTTCCAGCCAAATTCGCCAGCATATATATAATGCATGTACAATGTGAATCTAAATTTAGTTTTAGTGCAGAGTCGTTTATACGACACAAAGACACAATTTTATTTCCTTATAAATACGAGTAAACGTGTCGGCATCGGCTTTAACCAGCGCTAACTTGTCTTTGCTGAATTTTATGAAATTCGTCTTCAATGTATAATTTGTATTGCCTATTTTGTGTCATCGTAACAAAATTTTATCAATATATTAAAATTTAACACATATAAAAATCGTACAGTCCCGCTTTAACAAAGAGTAGCTGTTGAAAACATTCCGTTGGAATTATAAAAAAAATGAAAAGTATGTTTATGCATTTGATCGGCATATGAACCGTCGGAAAAAATACGCCTTATGTACGCATAACCGCCGAATATGAAATGCAGGGACATGCTATAAATAAAACGGTTGGCATATGTTATTATTAGAGAACATTGCGGATGTGAACCACAAACATTAAGAGATATTTGTTTATTTTTTTATTATCTGAATACAGAACATATGATCAAACGGAATATGTTTACTTAATGATGCAAATGCAACGCTTCAATTTCATTGGCAATGGTACACACAACAAACTCTTACAGTTTGGGAGAAGATTAATAGCATATATGCATATGCAACGGACAGGAAAGAGGATAACACAGGGATAATTATTGTGAAGTTAAATGAAAATCTACTTATCGGTTTTGGAATGGACGCCATCTTAGATTCGCATAGTTTTTCGAGTATATAGCAGTTGATTGTTATTGTTTACAATCGATATTTTTCGCGCATGCGATGCGCACTGGTTGGTTTGCAAAAGCACACTTTGCAGTAACATAACAAATAGGAAATAAACATCTGATAATAACGAGATGATCGGTTGCTCAACTAAGGGGCAAATGACACAGGGTTACAAATCCTTAAACGAAGGGTGTCAAGAAGAGTGATGAAAATTACACTACATTTCAATGCATTTCAGTAACATATAGGGTAAACTGATCGTGAGTCGGACGCGATCTAGAGTCGGACATTTTTGACCTCATATATATCAATGCAATGAACAAAAATCCTGTTCAATTTTGATCACCTTCCGTACTATCACAAGATTTACCGTTCGTTAATCCGTGACGTACATCCGGTCTTTGCAAGGATGTCTCCCATAAATAGTATAACGCGGTAAATTTTGAAAAAGCGACGAGAAAACGAGTTTTGTTTTACTTACGGGATTGAAATCGCAGCGAACACGCAGGTAAAGTTTTCATAATGTGTATAGAACAAAACTTTGAAGTGTTTTACTTTGATGTATACAGATATTTCATCACGAAAAAAATGTTTGTAAACAATAAAACATTAAAAATATGAGCCTACTTATTTGATATAGAGTCGGACACAAAAATTCTGAACGACTCTCGATCACCTAAAAAATGACTGTAAACAGAAAGTTGTACTCCCATAGTCCTGCCTAACTTAACATGTTTCTTATTTATATATTATAGTGTGGAGTAACATATTGAATATTCATTTGACTAGGATGAAGAATGTCGTTGTACAGAGGGTTTACATTGTTGGAATGCATCACTGGGGTCGCCGTGAACGCGAGGTCGATGTCATCCACTATTGCGGTCAGGAGAATGATAATCCTTATGACAAAATCGCTATTGCTGTGTTCAGTGACGCAGAAATGATGCACAAAGTAGGCTACCTTCGAAGGGAGGATGCAGCTCGTCTAAAAAATGTGTATCGACATATAACAGGCAAATGCTATCTTGAAGCAAAACTAGCTGCGTCCAATTTTCAATCGATTCAAGGGACCTATGCAAATATGCAATATTGGTTTCAAGTGTGACGACGAGCATGCCGCCGATGTCCGCCAGTGTCTGAACGGCTACAGTTTGAAAGTGTTTTAACAATGTGAACTCCCGATGCCTTGACAGCCTGTTCTGACGGGATTTTATTGCATAAATGAGTGGCTTTTCAAGAAATCTGGGTTTGATGGATCTTAAAATGTCACCAGATCAATTATGCACACATTATTTTCCTAAACTATCAAATGTTCAAACAATGAAATAACTCAATGAAATAACTCATTCAAACGTTTCGGCTAAAACCATTTTCAAAAGATATTTGCATATTACCCGTTCGACCCAAATGCCATACCCGAAAGCGCATACAAACCGTCGGGGCACTCACGGATTACACAGTTGATTCACATGTTGCTCTGCCAGTGTCTTCCAGTTTAAATGCTGCTGACACGACACAGACAGTACCGACAGACGAGACGAATTTGGAACAGGTTGACCTGTCCAATGTAACATAGACACACCCGTCTAATGTGACACAGACACACCCGTCTAATGTGACACAGACACACCCGTCTAATGTGACACAGACACACCCGTCTTATGTGACATAAGATCCGCTGATGACATATGTCTGTTCGTATGAGTCTGATCTCAACGTTCGTATGGATAATATCACCGTGGAGAGTAGTCCTTCCCAGACACACTGTAGCAAAGTGTCTGATAATCAGGCGCTTGATATTATCGAGTCAACACTGACCTCTGCATGGAAAAGGTACAAACTTAAAACATCAAAACCAGCGAAAGTTTCTGCAACGAAAATCGCCAATGACATGTTTCCCTTACCGCATCCAACCAATGCTTTTCAGCTAAAGTGAAAATCAAATGCTTCGAACGGCTTTTTTGTTATAACAGATGACGGATTGTAAAATGAAAAGTTGCACAAAGTGAAGAAAAGAAAAAAAAAATTAGAAAGAACAAAGAAAGATAAAAAGAGAAAATACAAAAAAGCTTGAAACAGAATGTTCCAAAAAAGGCTCTTAACTTCTTAAGGCAAAGATTCCAAAAGAGCTCGTAGAAAACCTTTAATGTAACTGTTTGATAAATAGATTGGAAAAATAACTAAAGGTAAATCATAGCGCTTTGTTTCGAGTACGGTTTCTCTTCTCACGAGTGAATGGATCATGTTAGATTATGGTATTATTTGCCTTATAGTACCAGACCGTTTTGGACGGTGAGTAAACTGAATGATGTAAATAAATAAATGTTTCGCTTTGAAACCTTGGTTAGTTATTTGTTACCATGCTTAACCTCGACTTCTTCCAACGTATTGCGCAAAGATAACCTTTATCGCATAAAAAAGAGGTTGTTCATTAGTTTAACTAACTATTTTGAAGATAAGATCCCTATTATTTTTCAATTGCACTTTATTCGGCTTGTTGATCATGATCATACACAAGGTAACTCAGAGATGAATTACATCATAAAGACAACATGTCGTCTGGCTCGATCGAAAATGATTTATCTCAAGCTTGTTACACGCTGGAGGTTCGTCACTTTCGATCTAGAAGGACGATATAGTGTTTCACCAACTGATAAAAACTAGTTTATTTATCCCTATATTACGCTTATTTCTTTATAATTAGTGATAATTAACACTGTCCGACTCTATATCAGTACGTCCGATTTACGATCAAAATCGTCCGAGTCACGATCGAATAGACCGGTCCCCGTTTTTTTGACGTGTTTTGCATTGAATACCGCTGTATCCCGGCTCAATGTGTGTCAAAACAGTGTCAGAGGTATCAATTCGGGTGCCAGTCGATCCTTAACCTTGAACGTTTTGACTCTCATACTGTAGAAGTAGTAGTTGTAGTAATAGTTGCTGTTGTTCTTGTTGTAGTACAGCTGCTGCTGTAGGAATAGAAGTACCAGCAGCAGTAGTAATAGAAGTTATAGTAGTCCACGTATGAGGCGTGTTATTTAAAATAATTATGTTACTATCAATAACATTCTGCAGTTGCGGTAAAAAAGCATTCCATTGTACTCAATAAATGGTAATTATTTCAAATAATCTGCGGAATAAACATATTGCCAATGACTAGTCTGGAGGCAAAGATATTATGCCAAAACAGTGTTTTGCAGTTGATAATTACAATACATATAGCTTTTGTTTTACGTTTCTCTAAAAAAATATTTTAATTTTCCGTAAGTAAACGTTCGTTTTGTGATATTGAAGGTGAGAATTGGCATTGATGTTCTTCTTTTCAGTTAGGATTAAAAACAGTTCAACCCATTGTTGGAATTCAAGACAGATAACACTTTGGCATTCATAGCTTAACTATTTGAAACACACAAACACATTAAAGTGCAGTAGGAGGTCGATCATTTGATTTGTGTGGGGCTAATTTCAACTGACATTGTTAAATGGCGTGTTTAATTTATTAACCCCTACTATACCTAGGCTTAATATTGTGTTACAACAACGTATTTTAAGAATGCACTGGAATGGCTTTGTGTTTATTGAAAGCTGTCGGACCATTTAAATATAAAGAAAGTGAAATAATTTGACGGGGGACCTTATTGTAGAATAGGTCCTTTGCCAAACAGTGTGACACATCACAAAATGGATAATTAAAGCCCTAGGCAGAGCATGAAACAAACGCACACAAAATTATGATAATCGGGGTCAACGAATAAGAATCGAATCAGTTCAAATGGAAGCGGCCCGTATATGTACAGGAGCAACAAAATATTGCAACATCCAAAAGCTACCGAACGACCTCAAATGGGATACACTCTCGGAAAGAAGGAAACAACATCGCCTACTTCTATTTTACAGAATGACACATGGATTCTCACCACCCTACATGTCAGAACTGATTCCACATATAAATCAAACCCAATCAGACGGATACAACTTAAGACACATTCGACATGCCAGAGCACGCACGCAAGCATATAGTTTATCTTTCTTACCCAAAACAATACGTGAGTGGAATCAACTTAACATACCAATACAAAATTCACAAGAAGTACAATCATTCAAAAACGCCCTAAATAAAGCTCAAAAGAAACCCTTACCTCTTTTTTACTGCGGTTCACAAACTGGACAAATCCTACACACACGTCTTCGACTCAATTGTAGCGGTTTGAACTACGACCTATACAGAAGGTCTCTAGTAAACTCTCCCTTGTGTTCATGTGGATCTCCAGAAACAATAGAACAATTTCTCTTAAGATGTCCGCATTATACACACCTCAGATCCCACTGCTTTGCCCTATTACTACCAATAATCTGTTAAATGTCTTTGACCAATTCTCTTGTGCTGAAAACGAATCTCTGATCCGCGCTGTACAGCGATATATTATAGCAACGAAACGTTTTGCGACATGCGTGTAATCGTTTTTCTACTGCTCTACAACAAACCGTGTACCAGGTGTACATATAAAATAACGTTTTTTCTTGTGTTTTATTTTCCTTTCTTAAATATTGTCTTCTCACTCCCTTTTCACACGTAAACTAAACACTTACAGTTCGACTTCTGCCCACACAGTTTACAGTAGCAACTCCACACAAACGGAGAGGAATTAATATAAGTGTCACATCGACCTTGTTTTCCAATCCAAAGCACATTCATGTTTGGTATCTGAATATTTCGAATAATGTTTACATGTGTACATGTTTACATGAACTATTTGATTGAAATAAAGTTTTAACTAACGAATTAGAATATTCAGGTCTAAGCTTTGGAGGTCTTAATATGTTTTATGGCGCTCCGAATGTCATTCTTGTTTCAGAGTTATTTACAAATCATTATTTGTAAATAAAAAATAACGTTACAATTCAAAGCATTTAGCACTAAAAATGGATAAATTACCATTCAATTGCTCAACGGCTTGATACTGACCAATGAAAAAGAACTGTATCTACCTGCGACACGATGAAATAAACAAAACAAATACATTTATTAACTTCATCAAGTCTTTGATGCAACAGCTTTAGAGACGTGACCATACTAAGTTTAATATCCAGGTCATTGTCATTCAGAAGACCTCTGGAATATATTATACTTTGGAAAAAAACACAATATAATCCGCGGGTGAAAACCATGTTGTTCTATATAAGATCTGCTCAATATAAACTGTTATAATTTGTGTAAAACTACTATGGTGCCTTAACTGTTCATTTTGTTCGCATTTATTTTCTTATCGCACATAACCACATATATATTGAAATTCCTGTAAATGGACTGACTTATGTTAAACTTGTGTCGATCCGACTGCGTTTTCATGTGATTTTATTGTGATCTTTTTACGCTAAGGCTGACCCAATTTTTCTACAATCATAGGTTTTACAATGAACCTTACAATGCATGTATTAAGAATTGTTCCGATTGTTGTTTTATATTGGTTTAGCCTTCGAATCATACAGCTATTAAGCACCATAGATGTATGAATAATTCCATGTAGGTTTATTGAGATTTTAATGTGTTTCTATTTATTTCGATTTCAGAAAATTTATTAGAATATGGAACAACTATAATGTACAAGCCAGGTTGTTAGTATCCAGGAACTAATACAATCATTGATTGGTAAGTAAAAATAATGTTGAAAAATGTTAAAATTTGTAATTAATGACAGATATTTAATGACAAGTTATTTATTAATTTTGCTATTTTTTTCCCGAAATAACGCAGATTTTGATTTTATAAAGGGTATAATTAGGAGCATGCAGGTTCTTGCAATCTGATAAAAAACATTTTTAGTATGAATATTACATTTTTTCTAAAACCTCTTTGTCTAAAACTCGTTGAATTGATATATTTAAGATTAACTGAGTATCACACACAAAAAATACGTTCATGTTCAGGTAACTGTTGCCAACATCCCTACTAAAAGCAACACTTATGTATAAGAAACATGTGCACAACAAACGAAAAACACAACATTTTATATATTTTATTAAAAATAACACACATGCACTATATATATTATTATTACAAACAAACACTTTTCATCGTATAGCAACTAGTTAATTTCTACACATTGTGATACTAAAATAACATATATTAAATAATTGTTTATGTTGTGAAAAATACATAAACGCATGCATCACTCAATATGTTACAAAAAGCTACGTTAAAATATGCTATGGTGTGTAATACAGTCAGCCCATACACTGTTTTGTTTCGTTTCGGATAGGCAGTCTGAAGAAGGCGTTAATCAACTACATATAAAATGGTTTTATTTTTGGATATTATCGTATATTGTTGCCCCAAGACTCTCTATTGTATCGACTAGGCGTTAACCTGGGTATTCAACCGTTTAATCGCTAATAATGTACATTTATTCTGTTTTTCCTGCACGCTACGTTTAAGACACAAGTTAGAATTATTATTTTTTTATCGTAAGCATTATTTACCTTTTAACCTTTATTTTTGTAAAGACTTTTTGATATCGAAGATGCTTTCTCAAAAACATAAATTTATGTTTGCATTGCAAGGTCTTAAGTATACAAATTTATCAGTTGTTAACCTCAAACTGTCTTTTAAACAAATACACTCGCAAATATGTCACGTTCGTGTTTATTCGATAGAACATACGATTTTTTTTTGTTATTGCCATGTCATATAACAGTTTACAAGCAAATGTATGATATACATGCATTTTTTATGTTTTCTGTTTGGAAACACTGTTTCTAAACACTGATGGAAAAATGTGTCCACTTAGGCTATTTGCCTGCTATCAAAATTAAAAATAATAGTACACCAAACGACATTTACCGATCCATATTGAAAAAAATGAAGAACATAATTAATTGCGTGAGTCTATAACAGTAATGAGATTGAAAATAAGACCATCGTAGCATAAATAAATAACACTATTTTGTTCGATAATTATCAGATAACTTCCGAAAGAAAAGTAGTAGAAACAACATTAATTTATACCAAATACATGTACAAAAGCACACTGTCAATTGAAGTGATTGCTATTTCTACACAAAAATAAAATAAAAAAATAATTGGAGTCATTCAAAATCAGGGGCATACAAGGCAGATTGTCATGATTGGATACAATAAAAACATTAAAATAACATACGTCAATGTGTCCCTTCGTCTACATATGTATCCTTAAAGTCATTTAAAAATGTAAGTAAGCTACATAATTTGACAATTTATCTAGAGGGCACAGTACAAGCTCATACGAATCGTTTACATACACGTGTCAGAATCTTCCATACAAATCAATGTATTAAAGTTAATACCAGTTAAAATGTCGATTTAATGTACAATTCAAAAGAATTTATTTAAACCACGGCATAAAACATAAATACAGGAACAATTAAACTTTATAAACCTTCTTGTCCTCTTGTCTTTTACTCATCTTGTTAAGCCGTTTTGAACAACGCAATAGGAAAATGTATACACAGACAAACATTCCAATATGCATAAAACTATATTCAGTAACAAACGTTTGTGGCAACCAATTTAAATGCCAATGTACTTGGTTATGCGTCGCTCCGTGTGAGCAGCACGCGTTATCTTCCTGAACCAAATCTTACTTTACATCATGTTTCAACCACTGCGATTGAAATTCTAGAACGCGACGAGCCTCGTCAAGGCAAAGGTTGAGAAGTTTTGTTTGCACAATTACTGATGCAGGGTAGGCTGTGAACGCTCCAATTATGCTTCCGAAAAAGGGAATAACAACGTTTGCAACAGTTTCAACTGCTTCTTGCATAGCTAATCCTGCACAAAAATTAACAAACGCTACCTTTGTCCTGAAAATGAGGCTGGACTCAAGGGAAATGTTGAGCTTTAATTCATCAGACGAGATGCCGATTTGTTTTGCGATATTCATCAACGTTTTGTCATCTGTTCCAAGTTGTTCTCTGAAAAATGTTGTTTCGGATTTCATGAGCGCAAAATCTACTGCAATTCCCGAACCAGGTATTGGTATTAATGCGCCTAGAGCGGAAAGAGCAGCAGTTTTGTAGATTCTTGATTCCAAGATTCTGTACTTTTCCTCCAGCATTTCCGTTGAAATTGCCGAAAGGGATAATATAAGAGCGTCTTTTTTAATATCTGGAGCATCCTCTATAAGCTGCTGTGTTAGCTTACCGAAATCGTATTCTGTTGGTGAGTAATTGTCGATGAGAAACACTTGAGGATGAGGCACCTCGCCGTCTTCGAGCTGTTTAACGCAATCCCGTCTTATTGTTTCAAGCAGTTTGTGACGATCATGGGATCTTGTAGATTTCTTATCCTTATCGATTTCCAAGTCAATCATAGTCCTTAGAAAATAAAACTTTTTTTTTAACGAGGTAATTTCTTTGGCCAACCAAACGTCATTTTCCTTGAATCTTGATGTGCAGGTGACAATAAAAAAGTCGTACCTGTCTATCTCAATTGTTTTAAGGTACGAGCTCTTTGGAAATTTCGGAGTCCCAACACCTGGAAGATCCCAGAATTCTAGATTTTTATGCATGGGGTGTGGAAATATTTTCATGCCCATTGTTGTCTCGGTTGTCCCAACTGCTGCTGCATTCTCATCTTGAGGATGTATTCCTCGGATTGCATTAATGAAGGCGGATTTTCCCGTTCCTGATTCACCTATGACCGCAATTTTTATTGGACATGACTTCCATGCATCTACTTGTTTTTTAATTTCTTCTTTTGCACCTGCACCCCCCATTTTACGCGCGAATTCTGCAACTTTTTCTAACATGCCCTGCTGTTTTTTTGCTTCGGCCTGAAATGCAGATACTTTTATACATTATTTAATTAAAAAAAAATGTCAATCGAATACATGATTATCGTAAACTCTCTGCTTTAAGTGGTATTGCAATAGCAGCACGTCTAAGATGGTATGTAATATCGCTATTAATAGTATTATAATTATAATTATTATTATTTTTTTTATTTATTATTATTATTATTATCACTATTATTATTATTATTATTATTATTATTATTATTATTATTATTATTATTATTATAAGTAATAGTTATAGTAGTAATAGTAATAGTAATAATAGTAGTAATAGTAGTAATAGTTGTAATAGTTATAGTACCAATAGTAATAGCAATAATAGTAGTAATAGTAGTAATAGAGTAGTTATAGTAATAGTACTAATAGTAAAAGTTATAATAGCAGTAATAGTAATAAAAGTAGTAATCGTAGTAAAAGTAGTAATAGTAATAGTAATACAAGTAGTAATAGTAGTAATAGTTATGGTAGTAATAGTAAAAGTAATACTATAAGTAATCGTAGTAATAGTAGTAATAGTAATAATAGTAGTAATAGTAGTAATAGTAATAATAGTAATAATAGTAAAAATAGTAGTAATCGTAGTAATAGTAATATATATATAATAGTTATAATAATAGTAATAATAGTAGTAAAAGTAATAATAGTAGTTATCGTAGGAATAGTAGTAATAGTTATAGTAGTAATAGTAATAGTAATAATAGTAATTATAGAAGTAATAGTATTAATAGTAGTAATAGTATAAATAATAGTAATTGTAGTAATAGTAGTTAAAGTTATAGTAGAAATAGTAATAATAATAGTAATAGTACTAATAGTAGTTATAGTAGTAAAAGTTATAGTAGTAATAGTAATATTGGTCGTAGAAGTAGCACTATTAGTAGTTAAAAAAACAACGATTTACCTCAATTCTAACTTGTTCTTCAGCAGAGGCACCTGTATAAAAGAATGGTTAAGTCAACACGAGCCATAGGTGTAATATTATTCTGTATTAACAATCTAACACTAAGGTAAAATTGACGTCTAAGTATTACATGTATTACTGTTTTTCGATTAAATATATAGCTCATGCTAATTTACCTTTCGAACTCATGTCGTTTTTTACAGATGCACTTGTTTTCGTTTCCCCTCTTTGATCTCGACAAGCAGCGTAAGGCTGGTCATTGCCAACAGCTTTGCCGCAGGAGGGACAAAATTTATCCTTTTTATCGACTTCTTTTTTGCATTCTCCACATTTTTTAACAACTTTTTGACCGCACGAAGGACAAAAATTGCTGTCTCTTTTCATGTGTTTTTCACATGCGTGGCATGAAAATCTTGTGACTTCCCCACAAAATCTACAAAATGCGCAATCATCCTCTATTTCATTTTGACACTCAAAACAGATCATTTTGCGACGTTTGGATAGCACAAGTTGTTTTGAATAAGTCCCTCATACACACATGAACATGTCAATTATTCGGAAAATAGTTTGCGCATGTTTTCAAATTTACAATGAACACATTTCCAACGCTCTGTCTAATCTTCAGTTACGTATCACTATGTGTAGGGCGCTGTATTCACTCCGTTAAATAAACGTGCGCAAATTGTTAAATGAGGGTCGACAAAAAAGTCTTCTCGTTGCAAATAAAGCAAAGTTAAGCGAAAAAAAAAATCCTCAAAAAACAAAGCATATCACTGACGTTTGTAAACCATTAATGCATGAATTCATTTGAAGACATAAGACAATTAACATGGTTTAAGGTTTCAAATTACATTGTAAAAATTGTAATGCGGTACAAGATCTGAGATAAGACGCTGAAATTACATTTAAGATTTGTCAGGATATATATCGAAAGCGAAAGGAAACATACTAACGTACATTTCTATAAAGCGAAACGGAAAACATTTATATTCCAAATAATATTTTAAAAACAGTTCCTTCGCTACTTTGAAATTACACAGTGTTGTTATATTATTAATGTTTTATGTCTTATATTACAATATCTACACATAAGTTAATCATTCTTATGAAGTTCTAAAGTTAACAACCGAACACGCATGAATGTATTGATAAATTGTACATACAGTCACCATTTGTATTTAAACAAGAGGTATCGATCGCTTACCTGTGTAATGGGGCTCTGCCAGTTTTGAACGAAGGGTAATTATTTAAACAATTTTTTGTAAATAACAACAATCTAATCTTATATATCAAATAACAAAGATGTGATTTGTGGTTTCCTAGAAGTGGTTTGAGATATTAAGTTATACAATACAAAATAAAGAGCTTTAACCACTACAACCCAAAGCATCGGAAATGTTGAACCCATGGGCATGATTTGAACACTTAGTAGAGGACCACTATACGGTGTAACATGCTCATGTTTCACCTCTTGGCATTGTTAGTTCAGAGAAAATCGTAATTTATTTCACTATTATAGTCTACATAAGTCATTTGACCCATGGGGCGTTGTAAGTTTTGAGCCCCACGGTTATGATTTGAACAAACGTATACGAGGAAACCTATAGGATGTGAAAAACTAATTATTAATCCTCCGATCCCAGGATATTTGTTAAGTTATAAGCTGCACAAGTCTGTAGAGAGCATGTGAATCATGATTCGTGGCCAGTTTTGACCCCATGGACATAGTTTTCACAAACACTATACGCTGCTACCCACCAAATAATAAACAGATAAACCTCGCAGTTTCAGAAAATAAGATTTAAACTAATTACCATATAAGTCCATATAAGTCACTTTACACCTGGAGCGTTGTCAGTTTTGACTCAAGAGTATGTTTTTAAGAAACTTTAAAGAGGGCTTTATACAATGTTTCACACTAAACGTCATAGCTATGGGTGTTATTGTTTCAAGAGGATTATTAAAGCTATGTACTAGATAAGTATTTTTCAACTCATCAGAGTCGTGAGGCGTTGCCAGTTTTTAACACAGTTTTATGTTTTTAACAATTGTATTAGAGGACACCTGTACGATTTCACAACAAATAGTAAGACAATCACCTCTGCGTTTCAGATAAGAATATTTTAAAAGTTATTTACTATACAAATATATATAAATCATGTTACGCCTGGGGCTTCGCAAGTTTCAACACAAGGTGCATGGTTTGACCCAACTTACTAGAGGATCTATATACAATGTTAGGAACCAAATATAAACCCTTGAACATTGTGGTTTCAGATAATAAGATATTAAAGATCTTTTGCAATATAACTCGATATCAATCATATGATAAACGGAGCCTGGACAGTTCGTTATGATGGTATGGTAATGATTTGATCAAACTTTGTAGAGGACCACTATACGACTTTGTAGAGGACCACAACACGACTTTGTAGAGGACCACTGTACGACTTTGTAGAGGACCACTACACGACTATGTAGAGGACCACTAGACGACTTTGTAGAGGACCACTACACGACTTGGTAGAGGACCACTACACGACTTTGTAGAGGACCACTACACGACTGTGTAGAGGACCACTTCACGACTTTGTAGCGGACCGCTTCACGACTTTGTAGAGGACCTCTACAAGACTTTGTAGAGGACCACTACACGACTTTGTAGAGGACCACTACACGACTTTGTAGAGGACCACTACACAAATTTGTAGAGAACCACTACACGACTTTTAGGGACCAATACACGACTTTGTAAAGGACCACTACACATTTTGTAGAGACCACTACACGACTTTGTGAAGGACCACTACATGACTTTGTTGAGGACCACTACACGACTTTGAAGAGGACCACTACACGACTTTGTAGAGGACCAGTACACGACTTTAAAGACGACCACTTCACGACTTTTTAGAGGACCACTACACGACTTGGTAGAGGACCACTAAACGACTTTGTAGAGGACCACTAAACGACTTTGTGGAGGACCACTACACGACTTTATAGAGGACCACTACACGACTTTGTAGAGGACCACTTCACGACTTTGTGAAGGACCACTGTACGATATAACCCACCAGCAGCGGAGCGAGCAATTTAAACAACCTTTGTAGATCGTAACTTAAAAATAAGTCCAGTATTGTTTCGTTTGAATATGCGCAGAGATTAGGGCGGAGTTTTCTATGTAACGTTTACAGACGACGCAAGACGCACGACGTACGAGGGACAAAAGGCGATCCCAAAAGCTCACCACGAGCACGTTATGCACTCATTATTAAAACTTCAACTATTTAAAATATTCCCCTAGGGCATAGCAGGTATGCATTTCATTGTTATGCCCTAGATAGTTATTGAAAAATATTACAGTTACCAGAAAGAAAAAATGTCAAATATCTTTTTTAAAGTAAAGTCAATGGTATATCAGCCTTGATAAAATGGATTAAAGGATCTGTATAGATCAGGTAATGAAATTTGTATATCATTTAATATCTTATTCTAGTAAAAAAATATGGTATGCATAAACACACACTGAAAACCAAACTTATTGAGATACTGACACATACAACATATTAACAATAACAAGGACCAAGCGTTTACTTTAAGAGTAAAAGCTATGATGTCCCCATCCTTTTGATGTTCTTTAAGTAGTGGCTTCACTCCGTTGTGGAAGGCGTTGTTTC
>VMBQ01002673.1:0-20231 GCA_007657795.1 Dreissena rostriformis
TTTGAGATAGTTGAATGAGTTTAACGCGTGCGTACTTGTTGATAAACAGATTATACGAATAAAACCATCATTAAAGACATAAATCCTTTCGGTGTGTCGATGGTAGAGTATTTTAAGCAAAGCTGTGTCACTATTCGCGAATAAATCTTATTTATGGATGCGTGAATGTGCAAAATTATGCTTTATCTTTTTGTGTTCGCCAATCATTTGGGAATCAATTATAATGCCGCTGGAACTTATCCGAATTCTTCTGAGGATGAAGCCAAGTCCTACATGAGCCATTTATATTCTGATTCTGCTATAGAACTGTTGCCGTTTCCCAGTACAATAATTTTTCGTCAACCACATGTCACACTCCTCACACTGATCGACCCCAGGAATTAAGTTTTAACCCCAGGGCCTTACAACGTCCCTTCTAAGGAGGATACCGAGCAATCCTTTTTATATTAAGAGTGTTGTATGTTTATTTCACTGAATCATATACTGAGCCACGCTCTGGGAAAATGGAGTTTAATGCATGTGCTTAAAGGATCGTCCCAGATAAGCCTGTGCAGTCCGCACAAGCTTATCAGGGACAAAACTTTCCGCCTTAACTAGATTTTCGCCAAGAAGAGACTTCCTTTAGGTATTTCAATTGTGTCATATGTTGTGTTTTTGTCTCGGGAACTCCTGAATGAGGTTAAATGCCAGCGTCGGCTTTATTAACAATATTGCAGAAATAATCTATCACTTTAATTTCTTTTCAATTCTAACCCATTGTATATAGGATTGTCATTGTTTCTTCGTCTACATACTCATGATTCATGGGATAATTCGCTGTATTGGAATGCGGTTTCGTTCTATATTGGTCAATGTGTCATAGCTTATTTATTGGTTGACATTTTTATAGTTCCTCTCTTTTTGCATTGATATTGCTTGACAAGGTGCATTAAGGAGGCTGGTATCCATCTATTATATTCATATTTTTGTGTACTCATGAATCTCTATACTACTTAATTGTAAATAGCATGTTTTGGTTTTGTCAAGCGCACACCCACGACGAAGTTTTTATTCGTATATTCAACACATTTGGTCACCGGGTTGCCATGCAAACCGAGAGATAAATTAACACACAATAATTTGTATCATCGCCCTCAATGGAAATGCTGATAAGTGAATGACGGGCAAATATCCAACATGGTTGGAATTTGAGGTTATTATAAATTTAAGGAGAAGCTGTGACATGCGCGTTTGCCAAGACCTTGTATTTAAAGGTGTGCGATGTTAAACGTAGAACGACGTAACGTAGCGTAGCATGCAATTGTGCGAATGTAGCCAAGTACTCATTTATTTCAGATTTGGTGTTTCATGTCATTAATTATCAGTTAAGCCTACCACGCTTTACTAAAGACTTGCGTCATTCGGATCAGAATACCAGCGTAAATCTGCACATCGTGTTTGTATTCAACGTTTGTATCAATTTTATACTATAAATATACACACATTTTCATTTTTATTTATTTTTATTTTTTTGTTGCAGCTGCACTTAATGCTGCCATATCGTAATTTAACGCGTTGCCTCTCTTCTTTTTTGCTAATGGTGTTTGCTAGCAAGAGATTGTATCTGCGCTATTTCAAATAAAGAAACAATCTCAAACAAAAATGATGCGATGCACAAATGTGATTGGGGAAAATCACTAAAATTCTTGGTCACGTATTGCTTTTTAATATCTCAAATTAAAATCTGATAGAAAATGTTTTTGTGATCTAGGAGATACCTTGTACATTTGACTGTTCGACCTGTGCAAGATGACCATATAGCAGAGAAAAACAATGTCCTTGGACAAGGTCAAGACTTACATTACATATATAATAATTATATACATAAACATTTGCATAAACATTTCTGGCCCAAAATCTTTGTATCCGAATCAGCATATCCGTACATTTATTTTGTTAATATTAATTACAACGCCTATCGTCTTTTCAAAGATATTTCTTAATTATAATGCATTAGAAACACGATATAACCATAACTTACCAAGGTTAACTTCGTATGTGTGCAGTTGTATTAAACTAATATATGAGCTGTTTTTAACCCTTTCAGTGCGGGAACCGAATTTTGAAGGCCTTTGCAAACAGTTTGGATCCAGATGAGACGCCACAGAACGTGGCGTCTCATCAGGATCCAAACTGTTTGCTATTCTGATAGTGNTTCTCTATATACAAAAACTGCTGATGCATTATAACATATGAGAGAGGTTTTTTTAATGAAAGCTAGAAACACGTATCTATCATTCAGTTATAAAGATACATGCGTGGTTTAAGCTTTCACAGATTATTACAAGACAGGACAGACGAGGATGCATCACATTATTTGGTTACTATTTGTGCATCTGGCCGACACCCGTCATTTGTAGAATGATATAGCAGTTGTTTTTAAATTATGTGTTTTGTCTAACTTAACTATTTCCACCAGACTGTTTTTGTAATGATTGAAACATATATGACAGTAGATGGAGACATTGGCATTTATGTTTGCCTTCCAATAAACACTGATGATTAAATTTTTATACAACCTGTTTGTCAATCAATGTATTGTTTATGTTTTAAAAGAAAGAGCAATGTAACATTCATTGTGAACACTGAATCAAATTAAAAATTATTACCTGGTTATTTATATATTCAAACATTTGTATTGTTGGATTAACATAAAAACATTCCTTGCAATTTTAACTTAGCCCACTGTGATCGGGCATTGCGTTTAACATTTCAGCTTACATTAAGAATACACATTAAAGGCTATTGTTGGCTTTAGTGAGATGTTGCTGTACATCAATATTTTTTGAACGTCCGCTTAATGTTACCTTTACTTACCATATAATTAAGATTTCACAACGACAGACAATTATCAAAAGTCATAAAACAACTCTAAATAGAATCACATCTTCAAAGTAATAGTTGTGCAAATTAGTGTTCATTTATAGCATTTGAAATGTAAAACTCTAATTCATTTTCATAAATCAGCCTGTACTATTTCTAAGTTGTATTTCGTTACGACGCATGAACAATTGGTATAATATATAACATGGACTAGTGAATATTTTACTGGTATAATTCTCACACAACAAAATGATACTGATTGGATGGTAAGTTGAAGGAATGCGTAACACATTTGATAGATGTATATGAGATGCTGTAAATTACAAGACAAATCAACAAAACCCACTTAGAACTCTCGAATGCTAAAGTCACATAGGACCAATCAACACCAGTACATGTATACTATTATTTACTTATAGAATGAATTGCCTTACCAATAAATGAAAAGGTCCGTCATTTAAGCAACAATTTTATTTATCACCATACTTGCACATCTTTCGTGCCAAAAATATAAATATAAAAAGACTGAAGTTTCAAATTATGTATGGCGTTTCGGGTCAAAAGTTCGTATTTGAAAATATAAAAAAAATACATCATTTTTGTCGATCTAAAGTAAAGTTGTGTCACCATGTATATAAATGTTTTGTGGTGAATATGTGAAATGTGGGATAAACATGACATGACATTGACATGGCCCCAAAAAGTTGAACCATGTATTCAGAGAAAAAAAAACGCTCTTTATTTTGAAAAAAAAAAACGTTGTAATGTTGCGTCAAATCCAGGTAAAGTTTCCTTTATTTGTTGCCTGGTACAACTCATAATGACATGTCCGCGTGTCCTATGTGCCTCATTTTCAAGAAACGATGAATAGTTATAAAAAAAATGGACTGAGCAGAATTGTTTCTCGCACGGGTAAAACGGGGTTTAATGCATGTGCGTAAAGTGTCGTCCCAAATTAACCTGCGCAATCCGCACAGGCTAATCAAGGAGATACTTTCCGCCTAAACAGGATTTTCGCTATGAAGATACTTTTATTTAGAGACTGCACAGACTTATCTATGACGACACTTAACGCACATGCATTATACCCCGTTTTCCCATACCGAGGCTAAATTATACTAACATAGAGAGCGGAGCCACTTACGGATTCGTATTACTAGTTACTAAATGTATTAAAAGCGACATATAAAATTACCCGAACAATAATTATTGCAATTTAACTTAAAACGAATCAATAAACATCGTGACAATATAACAACAACAAGCGGATTTGGACACTAACAGGTCGTGATCCGAACGCGTTAGTATGTCCAAACACAGATTAGATATGGTCAACATAGGAGGGCCAACCGCTGGGTATCCATGAAATGTCGTGACGTCATAGCGGTCAAAAACATCTCTACACATCGTTGACGTAAACAACCAAATGTGGACGCATACAATGAATTGGACGCTTTGGAAATCGGCCGCACTGATTAGGTTTGTTAACGTGAGTGCTAAGCATTGTTCAAATATTTGAGATAGTTGAATGATCTGAACGCGTATGTTCTTGTTTATAAACAGATTAGTAAAATAAAACCATGGTTACTGACATAAATCCTTTCGGTATGTCGATGGTCGAGAAATTTTAAGCAAGGTTGTTTCCCTATTCGCGAATAAATCTTATTTATAGATGCGTGAGTGTGCAAAATAATGTTTTTAGATTATTCGCTATACATTTTGCAAATCAAATAGAATATCATTCGAACTTATCCGAATTCCTCTGAGGACTTAGCCAAGTCAAACATGAGCCATCAATACTCTATCCTAGAATGCTGGCATGTTCCAGTAAAATCTTTTTCCGTCAACCACATGGCACACACCTCAATACTCACAGTGATCAATCTCATGAATTATGTGTTTACCCCGCAGCGCTTTGCAATTTTCCTTCAATGAGAGAGGTTGTTGAGGATTCATTTTGATATTCTTACGAACAACACCAGCAGTTGTATTTTAAAAGTCCACTCTAAATTGTAATCTGGTTATCATAATGTGATAATGCAAACAAGTTCGTGCTTATATTCAGCAAAGGTTCGATCTTTTGTATTTACTTTAAAGAATGATTCAAGATCGTTAAGCCATAAACAGGGTAATAAACTAAACAAATGATACTGTAACTGACAATGGCCGATAACTGGCTCAGTGTGTCTCACATTAATGACAATTTAATCAAGCCATGTGCATATTTAAATGAATACAATGTTTGAATTGCGCATTTTAAATAAAGGTGGAAGTGTCTTACTGATTTAGTGATATTAAATGTTGGTACTATCGTCGTACATAATTCTGGGTCAAATAATAATCACATAACAACTTATTTTTCTTGTTTTAAGAATCAACTTGCTGACATGAAAGAGGCTACAGTTGGATAAACTCTTTGAGTGCTGGAACCGAATTTTGAAGGCCTTTGCAAACAGTTTGGATCCAGATGAGACGCCACAGAACGTGGCGTCTCATCAGGATCCAAACTGTTTGCTGTTCTGATAGTATTCTTTGAAAAAAATCAAAGAAAATGCTAATTTTAGAAATTCAGCAGACGACATTTTAGCAGACGACAAATTTCCCAGCATGCAAAGAGTTAAGGGATGTTAATGAGAACATTGCGCTAGTAACTTGCAAAATAATATGGGGTGGGCACCCAGAATATCTGCGTAAACGCATGTGTATTCTGTATAAGCATTGCACGATCGAAGGTGAACATATAGCCGCTGCTTTGTCCGTAGCCATCCATTCTTCCGTTGCAGTTATTGTCCGCGTGTTGTAGGACGATGCTTCCCCGAGGATTAGTTTGTTTACTACAAGGGCGTCCCGTGTGGCAGTTATTTGGCTTTGACGTTTTCTGAAATAAATCTTAATATACATACTTTTTGACATTTTTACTTCCTTGTCCGGTCTATTTCGAAACTGCTGTCTGGTATAAAACAAACCGTTATAAGAAGATTTATTACAATGAGAATAATTAAATTTACAAGAATGTTGAGCTATGGTGATTTTTAGCAGAGTTAAGGTACTGCAAAGGTTTCTTAAATAAGTCCTAGTGGCGTAGTGCACTTTTATCTGGACTAGTAATTGTCTCAGCACATAATGGTTATATTTCCATGCAATTGTATTTGGAAGCTTAATTACAACGCGTAATACCAATCAATACCGCTTCAAGTTTGTTCAGACTTAACATATTTCAATTGTGTCATGTGTTGGGTTTTTGTCTCGGGAACTTCTTCATGCGGTTTAATGCTAGCGTCGGTTTAGAAACAATATTGCAATAATTATCTATCATTTTGATTTCTTTTCAACCTTTACACATTGCATATATGATTTTCATTGTTTCTTCGTCTACATAAGCAAGATTCATGGGCTAATTTGCTGTATTGGAATGCCGTTTCGTTCTATATTGGTAAATGTGTCACAGCTTATTTATTTGTTGACATTTTTATAGTTCCTCCCTGTTTGCATTGACATTGCTTGACAAGGTGCACTTAGGATTCTGGCAGCCATCTATTATATTCATATTTATGTGTATAAATGAATCTCCTTACTAATTTATATTTAATAGCTTTTTGGTTTTATCAACCAAACTCACAGTACGCACAATCGCACACCCACCAGAAATTGTTATCGAATTGGTGTGTTCAACAAATTTGGTCACCGGGTTGCCATGTTGCATATCCGTTTAAAATACGAGACGGAACACTCAATCAAAATTGCATGGGAGACTGAGAAATGTGAATGATTGCGAAATGATATTACCTGCAAGAGGCCTACCTTAGCCTTTCACAGCCTTACGAACCTGGTGTAGCCAATCCGAATATAGGGATGATATCAGAAGTCTTTCTCGTGACCAATATCCGCGAATTTGAGGTTATCGTCAATTTAAGGAGAAACTATGACATGCGCATGGGCCAAGAAACCTCATGACAGATTGGGAAGAGTCATCGAACACGTGCATATTAGTGTCCAATCTGCTGCGCTTAGATGCACGTTAAATTGACCATTTGTATCTACAATTATTTATATTGATATTTACTTACACTTTCCTTTAAAGGTGTGCGATGTTTCATGTAAAAAGTCGTAACGTAACGCACCATGAACTTGTACGAACGTAGACACGTTGTCTCAGACTCATTAACTTCAGATTTGGTGCTTCATGTCATTAATTGTCAGTTAAGCCTATCACGTGTTACTAAAGACGTTTGCGTCATTTGACCAAAATACAGGCGTAGCTCTCACTTGTGTTTGTATTCAATTAAGGGATCAAATTGTAAACTCTAAATATGCAAACATTCATGTGACATGCAAAACTACTTTTCAAAGGATGTCCGCATACTATAAATATACACACATTTTTGCAGTATTTTTTTATTTTTTTTTCAGCTCATTGCTTTACTATGGTTATTAAATCTGTTTGCCTGTTTCTTTTGATTATTGTATTTGCTATCAAGAGATTGCATCTTCATAATTTCAAATAAAAGAAAATATCTAAGACAAGTTAATGATGAGATGCACATATGTGATTGGGGGAATGTCAGTTAAAATATTGGTCTCTTATTGCTTTTTAATATCCCAAATTAACATCTGATAAGCGTAGTTTTTTGTGATTTGTATACACATTGTACTTTTGACTGTTCGACCTTTGAAAGATGACCATATGACCGAACAAAACAATGTCCATAGGCAAGGAAAATACTAACATTACATAGAGAGAAACTGACAATTTGTAAACAGGTTATTTGCTTCGAAATCTAATCAGGATAACTTTTGTATACGAATCAGGATATCCGAGCATGTCATCTAAATATTGATTTTTACGATTATTGTCTTTTAAAAGAAATGGCTTGTTGCTAGTTTATTACAAGCAACATATAATCAATACTTAAAAAAAGTTATCTTCGTATTTATAATTTATAATTTAAGTATATAAACTGTCCATAAATGCATAATATTGGTATTGTTTGATTTACTAGGTATTTATCATGTAAACTATTTTTTTAAAGAAATCCATTCATATTTTTCTTTATAGCAAAGCACTCATCTACAAGTGGATAATACACGTATACTCAAATGTTATTGATGCATGCATGTTTTAAATATGTTTGGGTCGGAGGTCCCACTGTACATTAAAATCAAATTATTACATTAATTTGACATTTTAAATGAAACACGACACCACACGTTATTCATGAATATACATATATCTGTTCGAATTATTTGTAATGCTATATATGAAACGGATTGACATTATATGTACGTTACATACGCGATATTTTATGACAATTGTCAAGAAATGCGGCCATTTCAAATGTTAATATGCATTTATGACATCCTTATATCATTAATTTGAAAGCATCTGTGTCCGCAAACTATTGCGAGTTAGGCTTTTCACATATTTTATTTACGTTGCGATGAATCATATATTTCTAGTTATTGAAATGCTGTCTCATTTCCTACATTAAAAACTGCCGATGTATTATTACATATGAAATATATAATTTCAATTAAAACCAGAAACATGTAATTCAATCAGTTGTGTAGATAAAGACTTGGTTTTAGCTTTATCAGATTATTATAAGAAAGGATATACGAGGACGCATCACATTTGTTGGTTACTATTTGAACCTCTTGCTCACACCCGTCTTATGTATGTTAATAATGTTAATAAATGATAGCATGATGTGAATGATGGCAAGTTTTTATGGGCGAGTTTCATATAAAAAAATCAGATTAAAATTACACCCATAATTGATTTTTTATATAGAAAGACAATAAATGAACAGAATACAAAGATAGTGGCGTTTTGTTTGCCACTTATTTTAATTAAATCAAATTATTTGTGATTTAAGAGGAATATAATGCAACATTTATAGTCAAAACGTTAGGAACATCCAACTATAGTATCGTGGTAATTAATGCGGAAAATTAGGTAACCTTTACATGATTAATTAACACAAATATATTCATAAACACTTAACAGGTGTCACTATAATTGACAGTCTCAATTTAACGAAATAATCATGTGTATGCTTATATCCGTACATTTGCATTTCTTTTATTTGAGTGTTTCAAATATGTGTATGTGTTTAAATCATTTACATCCAGTTATGTTCGTTTGAAAACATGAATCTATTATTGTATAGGGAGAAGAACTCTATAAGACATTGTCCTTCGTTCCTACCCTATTAGAACATGTGCGTATTATAAACATTGCTGTAATGCTATGTAAACAAATGTGCATTGTTTGAAATAAATATGTTTAAACTAAATATGTGTATATAAATCAAGAGATCAAAAAAGGAGGCAGTCTTTGTATATAGATTTAAATGCTATACATGCAACACAAGAAGGATGGACATTGGTAATAACATTGTTAAATTAATACCAACATTTTACTTAACATTTCAAGTAAAAAAATTATAAAAAAAAAACTTTTAAATTAAACTTTCGCGTAAGTTGTCAGATAGTTGTTCCGGTATACAATTTATATTTCACCATCCGTTCGACCTTTAAATTGATCTTTCCTTACCATAAGACACTGACAAAAGTGTATTAAAAGCCATTGAATGACACAAAAGAACTCCATATATATATAAAGGCGGCGTATTTATTATGCAAATAAGTATCTAATTGTATTGCTCGCATTTGAAATAAATACCTCAAATTAATTTTGATAAATCTACCTGCTCAAGATATCGGTTGAGTTGCATGGCGCTTCATGAACTTGTGTTTATAACGTAGTACATAAGGGAATAATTTACTGGTATAATTATCATAAAATTTTAAAATAATAAAACTAATTGGTAGGTTGGTTGGTTGGCTAATTGTGTAACACATTTGATAGATGAATAAGATAACAATATGCTTTAATTTACATGACATTACACCAAAACCACGTCGCAATTCCTAGACTAAAAATGAATATATGACACGAAGAGGTATAGTTTACAATTATTCACTTATTAACTTATAGATTATCTAGACAATAAAATCAATCAAAGAATTATGGTAATACACATTCATCTCATTTTGCTGAAAACATAGACCAAGTTTGAATGATGACAAATGTAGATTTAAGGTATTGATACAATGATACAAAAAACAAATCCAAAATAATTTGAAAACAAACAACTTTATGTTATTTTTTTTAAATGATTAATTGTTTTTCCATGTATAGAAAAGCATGGAAGGTAAACATGTGCATTTGTGGATTACACGTGATTATATATCTTGTGTTGTTGTTGTTTTTGCCCCAAAAAATCGTTCACTTATTAACATTATAATCATTTCGTAATTTGACTATGCAGTAGGGTTGCGTCAATTTCAAGTCAATTCCGATTTTCCCCTTTATTATTCCTGCTGTGTTTTTTTTACTTTTACAGGTCGTTATGAAAAGGTCTGTGCGTCCTGTATTCCAATTTTGAACGATCAAATAGTTTGCAAGAACTTTGGACTAAACAAACGAAACGAAAAAAGCAAAAGCTGATGATGATGGCGATCGAGGGACGACAATCGCTCCAGCGTTTGTTGTGAATTGTTTTTTTTTAACAGACAACAAAAATGTCTAACTAGTCACAAGACACATATTTTTACTGCTGCATATGCAGTAAAATGAAAAATACATCAAAATTGATTTTCGCAATATAATGTGAGTTCTGCATGTAACTCCAAATAAATAAATCAAAAATATTACAACAAGCAGATATATAATATATATACGCGTTAATATGTCAAAACACAAGTTAGTTATTGTCAACATAGGTGGCCAATCGCTGGGTATTCTTTAAATGTCGTGACATTATAGCGACCAAGCGTTCAAATAAACCTATTTGATTCAAACGACAGAAAGCCACCGAATTCGGATATACCCCGAGTAGCAGCGGTATATTATATGGGATATGTAATACCCTTGCGTTAGCGAAAGGAATATATTCCATACACAGCTTCTACGAGCAACAACTACAGCTACTGCTACTTCTACTAAAACTACTTCTTCTATTACTACCTCTTCTTGTTATACTTATACTTCTATGAATTTCATATTGCATTTATTCCGCATTGTGTGCACGATACCATTGTGTGGTACATATTAGAAGGCCTTATTTCTAGCGGGAATATATTAAACACTTTATTTTCTCCGGGTGGTCGTCTAGCGACAGATTTGGTATAAACATAGTTGGACGCTACAAACAGCCCGCAAAGATATGATCTATAGACATTGACCACACAGATAAGGTTCGTAAAAGTGTAATTAGCATTGTCCAAATATTTAAGATTGTTGCGATTACAACGAGTTTGCGTTTGTTTGTAAATAATAGCTAACGGAATTAAAAGTGTCATTATTGACCTTAATTCCTCTCAGAAGAGGAATTAAAGCAACGTACAATCCATCTTAGCACATAAGCACGATGATAGATGCGTGATTCTGCAAGATAATGCTTACCGCAGTTATTTCGCTCTGATTTGAGAAATTACCGGTAAACAAAAGTCTACTGGGAAAACCAAACTCCAGTCATGTCATTGATGCACAAGAAAGCCATTGATGCAAAGTACAAAAATGCACCATTTATCAGTTTATGGGGGCCAAAGGTAAACCAATATAAGTCAAACAAATCATGCAAACAGTGTAATTAATTATATGTTTCTATACTTAATTTCCATTCATCATTTACTCGATAATTTACATATAAACATTCATCATGTCATATTGATGTGTTGGCATTTAAGCATGAATTTTAACTCATGCCTATGCAAAAAGTACGCATTATTTTGCCCTTCGACCATTTTAAAAATAATATGCACTGTCCCAAAACCAAAATACTATCCGAAGTAACATTCCAATTCAAACCAGAGCTTTCTGTGTCGTCGGCATGTTATAAACATTTAAATTCGATTTCATTAAAAAAACTGACACACTGGAATAAATAAGGATTCAACACTGCAAGCATTTCTTTAAATGATGGGCTATTCGTTTAACTTCTTGCACTTTAAATCCACTAAACTGGAAAACAAAACGGAAGTAAATGTTGAAAAACAACAAACTGAATGAAGCAAATTACTTGAATCTACAGCACGTATAAGTAGATGTAAAACTCATCATTTGTCCGTCGTGACTTTTTCTATGACAATGTTGAACGTTCAAGTTTAATGTTATATTGGTCATTTATTAAGAAGATTGAATCCTAATAAATAAGTGTAAGCCATTGAATAATGAAATGCTGCAAAAACGATAAACAATTTTCATGACTTACAAGTTGAAAAGAGTGAACAAGCATTGTTTCTTCAAT
Organism: Dreissena rostriformis; assembly: GCA_007657795.1. Taxonomy (NCBI): domain Eukaryota; kingdom Metazoa; phylum Mollusca; class Bivalvia; order Myida; family Dreissenidae; genus Dreissena; species Dreissena rostriformis. The sequence continues at coordinate 12,177 of VMBQ01002673.1, forward strand.
TTGGAACATGTGCTTTACTATTCACACTTTCTAAATAAATCATCTAAACACAAAACTGGAAATTGTAAGAAATACTCTTATTTGTTTATCTGAGTTGAATATGTTTAGTTAATATAAAACATATTTACAAAATTCAACTCTGTTCATTTTGCAATGTCAAGTGTCAAGGACACTACCTTCTGCACTAATGATAGTTCAATTTATCTCAGTTTCATTAGAATTTCACACACAATATAAAATCACAGAAACAAGTTCTGCAGTGTTTCATTATTGATTAGTGTTGATCTTTACGAAGAATACGAACAACGCTTTGCGTCTCCGAAATGTTATTAGACAATTATGTGTACTAATTGCTAACAAGTTGCAATCCAAACGCGATCATACATGTATTCGGCAAAAGTGCTTTCGGCACAATTGCACTCCTTGTTTCTAGTTAAGTTTAAAGAATGACTTTACGACCGCAATGCCACAATATGGTAAATAAATGATTGATAATTAAACTGACACTGATCAGTCACTGGCTCAGTGTGCATCGCAAGGATGACAATTTAAACAGCTTGTGCGCATAGTTCACGGGATTTATCAATGTCAGTGCATAATTTAAATGAACGGTGATTTTTCTTATATTAAACTGACATTTAGTGTGAACATCCCACAGTTAATTGCCCTATAAAAATTCCAAATCAGATAGTCACCACAAAACTATCTTAAAGCCATTTTAACAGAATATCTGACGCGGACGACACGCATAGGAAACAGCGTCATACACCATGCGTGTGGAAATAATTGTCTTATGTTTTACCTAATGCATAAGTTTTACATGTTTTAATGTTTGAAAAGCAAATTTCTTGTTCGGAATAAAAAATAATATATGATGATGTTATGTTGTTGTTTTTTTGTTGTTTTAAAAGTATGGTTTCCTGGTAATTCTACCTTAGTTAATGAATAACCCAAAATGTTCAGTTCATAGCAAAATAATTCTATTTTGCAGCAAAAGACTTTTAAAATACATGTATGACACAAATTCTAGATTCCCAATTTAAAATTTCAATTTCAGAGCAATGTGTTGCTTTTTTACAACCTATTTTTTTTAATAAAGTCTAGATGAACATTTAATTGTGTACATAAACGTGCATATTACTTGAGATTTATATAACTGTTGTATATTATAAATGGCTTTACGTTTATATAAATCAAACTAACAATATGTACACCCACCACAAGGGAGTTACCGTTATCATATGTTCAAACAATTTGATCACATGGTTGCAATCCAATCCGACTGGTAAACTTATGTGAGGAACACAACCATTATACTAGCTGCTTGTTGGCTGAAATGCATTCATGTGCTGCGGTTTAGATTACGATATGATGATCTGTGAATGACGAGCGAATTACCGACCAAGTAGAGCAGAATAGTGAGGGAAACGCATTACTATCGTTATCGACGCTATACTTACGTGACAACATATAATTTATCAATCAAAAACTTATCCCTTATTCATTCTTGCTTTTGAAATTATTGAAAATGTATTGATGACGGTCCAATTTCGCATCTCATTGCTCAGAGTAACGGGAAATCACATCAATATCGCTACCGATACCTTTATCAGTGAAATCGTTCAATCATTCCTTTGAGGGCAATGACAAATCGAATTTTTAGTAAGCCTATTGTCTATGGCTGTAGGCCTTCGTATATCTTTACAAACATCTATCCGTCAACGGCTCGTTGAGTCCATCACATGTCTTATCATTAAATCTGCTGATAATAGCTTGAGGGTATTATGATAGTTGAATGGACGCTCAATGTGCGCTATTAATATTGTGTTGTATTCATATGTGTCAACAAATAATTTTAGTACGTTTAAAGTTTAAATCTATATAAACCAACTAGAATCAAAGACGAAACGTAATTTTGTTCAGACCTCTTGAGGAGTGGAATCAGATTTGCTAATGGTACGAAATAATAGTCCTCCTAAAACATATAAGGATGGTAATACAACATTATATGTTAAGGAATTTGCTTCTTGAAAAATCAAGCCTCTTGATAATTTAAGGATACCTAAGATCAACAGCCTTTCTTGTTTTATACACAATAAATGAGCATCGCTTTGGGAAAACAGTGCTTAATGCGTGTTCGTTAAGTGTCTTCCCAGATTAGCCTGTGCGCTGCGCTCAGGATAATCATGGACGGCACTTTCCACCTAAAATCGATTTTCGATATGAATAGACTTCCTTTAAACGAAAACTACAATAAAAGCGGAAAGTGTCGTCCCTTATTAGCCTGTACGGACTGAACAAGCTAATCTGAGACGATACTTTACCCACATGCATTAAGTCCTGTTTTCCCAGAGCGCATCTCATATGTATTGTCTAAGTCTTTTCTTTACTTGTGAGTCTGAACATTGGTTGGTGACTGCGATTCCAATAATGCATTGTATTCGCGCCTGAAACTGGAACCGTCAAAATTCAGTGATCAATCAAGAGAACACAATTATGTAATAGAGCAGATGGCTTACAATCCTAGAATATAAAACACAGCTAAGACGTACATGAAATTCAGTATTTATTGTATACAATACCTTCGAGTTCATGCAATAACATATAAATATTAGATGAATACGTTTAACGTAAAAACTAAACTTACGTCAATCGTTCAATATTTTGACTAAATGATTAAGTAAGCGACGACAATGTCATGTACTCTTGACCTTACATGTAAAGCCATGCGGATAAAGGCAGTCCCAAACACCGACACACATGAATGTTACTCTTTAAAACATGTGCTTTTCTAGACATTTATCCTCAACGTCATTTACCAATCTAAACATTTTTTCTTTAAAAAGAAATTACCGCATAAAAATTTCGCTTAGAAATTGTTCAACTTATACATTGTTCTTCAAAGAATTTCCTTTTAAATATTGCTATTGAGTGTTGACTAAGGACAAGCCTAGAATTGCCGCGTTACAGAATACAAAATAAGCCAAAAAACTGAGGCGACCGACATATAAGAAATTGAATATAATCAATCACATACTAGTAGTGCAAAGAACACATCAAATAATACTAATAATACCGGTACATAAAAGTAATTGCACGTGTACATAGCTATATGTATACACAATTAAAATGAGCTAACAATGCTCGTTACACTTTCAAATGAGCGTCGCTCTAAAAAAAAACGGGCTAAATGTATGTCCGTTACAGGCTAAACAGGGGCGACACTGTCCGGTATTTTCGTTTGAAGAAAGACACTTGAAGCACACGCATTAAGCCCTGTTTTCACAGAACAAGGCTCAAATGAAGATCATTCAACAAACCTAAGTGACTGATGATCAACCATTTTGGTTCAATTCTGACAAACAAAAAACATCTTTAAACTGAGAACTCGACCAATAATGTGTGGCATTGAGTGCTTCTTGTAAAACACACATGTGCGTGTATTCTCACGCGGTGATTTAATCAAGTAAAATAATTAATCATTAATCACAATTATAAGCCTCCATAATTTTTAAACTTGAAACACGGAAACAGATGATGAATCGAAATATTTAAAACCATAAATTAAAAACCTATTTTATAATTAGTAAATTACTCCGGTTGTAATTGATTAACCCTTTGCATGCTGGGAAATTTGTCGTCTGCTAAAATGTCGTCTGCCAAATTTCTAAAATTAGCATTTTCTTTGATTTTTTTCAAAGAATACTATCAGAATAGCAAACAGTTTGGATCCTGATGAGACGCCACGTTCTGTGGCGTCTCATCTGGATCCAAACTGTTTACAAAGGCCTTCAAAATCCGGTTCCAGCGCTCAAAGGGTTAACAATTTATACTCATCGGTCTTCGTATTAAACCTGAACCACACGTTTATCCGTGTTTAAGCAATTAATAATGTTCATTGTAGATATGTGTGTATCTGAACATGCATTGATTCCTTATAAGGTATCACTAAGGTGACAACTGTATTGCGGTTGTTTCACTTTATTGTTCGTGGTTTTGCGTTGTGACAAATTGACAAAAATACTTCAATGCATCTTCGTATATTTGACGCTATATGGTAAATATATTTTCATATGTAAGCAAAGGGTCTAACATTATTTAATCATTCAACAAAATCATCATTGATCCCTGTATTTCATTTCAATATTGTCAGATTGTCTAATCCCTATATTCAGCTAACTTGCTTACGTCGAACAATGCTGACTGTTTGAAATTAGTTGAAAAGGGTTTTAAAAGCCTGTTTCTTTGTCATGTACTACTATATTTCATGACAACATGAAATAAAAAGTTTGTTCACGTGAACTTTTGCCGTTAATCAGTTAATTTACAAGAAAGTAAAACCGTTGTACGCCTATTCAACCAGTGTCGTATTATATTTTGTACAAATAAAAAAGGTCAATGTATGAGTCAAATGTATGTGCCCCTATACTATTATTATATTGTTTAACAAATGGCGAAGGAAGATGAGTATATGAGTAATACTTATTAAACCACTTACGAAAATGTGTGATTCATGAATTTAATTAGTCTATGTAGTCAAGCGAATAAATCCGCTTGTAGCGTATGCTCGTGAATTCCAGAATCAAATGAGTCCCCTTCATGATACATGGTCCCAACGTTTTGATCGGGCCTGAACAAACACTCTTCGCTGATTGACAGTTGGTGGAATTTTGTCGCCAACCTTACAGTGTCGTTTGGACTCGAACTACACGGAGCAATCGTTTCTGACTCGGTCCAACCCGTCGGTAATTTCCGTGAAAGGTCCGGTGTAAGCTTCTGGAGATCTTGATCGGACTGCAACCAATCGTATGGCACGGTGAGGTCACATGAGCTGGATGGCGATGATGATTGGTTGTTTATGAATTTCCGCTGCCATTTTAGTTCCTCCACCGTCTCGTTCAGAGTGAGAAGCTGTTTCATCAACGAGAGGTCGAGATCCATTAGTGAGACCTGAAAGTACACAAATACGAGCATGGTCACTGAGTGTGTCAAATAAAATGGTTCTGGTTCTGTCATCTTGTTTTAAAAAACCAAAGGTTCGTATTTGGTTATATTTGTTGGTTTTTATAATAGTCTAATGTTGTTATCCATATGGTTGTCTGATATCATACTAAAAATGCCATACAGATGTACACATTGTTGGCAGATTTTAAAAGAAAGAATATATCACAGACTGATTGAGCATGTCAGCACTGGATCCAATTTTGTTCTAGGTAAAAATTGTCTATAATCGTGTTACTATTTAAAGACAATGCTTCATTTTGCTGCAAAAATAATGTCATTTTTGAGACAATGATATATAAGGTAGGCAATAACATGACAAACAATTTTGGTTCTTTCGGAAAAAAATAGCGTGTATGAAAAGTAATAAGTACAATTATTTGTTATCGTCTGTGTGATTCAGTTTAAATAAACCGAATTATAATTGCTCACAAGCTTTTAAATTGCATGTTTCTTAATTTAAATTCATGATGGGTTTGATAGGTATTACATTATAACCCAGACAATTTGCAACTCTCATATAAAAGTTGAACTTTTACATAAACCATTATGAGAATGACAACGTATAATAACATAGACCTTTTTGAGCTAAAATGTATACAAATTATGGCATGTCTACAGATTATTTGCGATTTACATGCCGGACACGACATTAACTTAAGTCAATTCCACTATGAGAATGTATGCATATGCGTTTTAATTGCAAAGCAGAATAATATATCACAATTTCACGCATGTCTGTCAAGAAAATGCGAATGACTGCAGGATGGGTTTATAAACCCAACACCGATCTAAGTGTTCCCTATCCTATCCTGGTACAGTGTAGCCTATCCGAATATAAGGATGACACCCGGAGTCTCATTCTCGCGAACCCTTATCTTAAAACTTGAGGTTATCATAAATCTAAGCAATGGCTATCACTTGCCAATGGGACAACATCCTTTATGGAAAGTTGGTCAGTGTAATAAAACACGTGCATATTAATGTCAAATCTACTTTAGGTTGATGTACCGTGCATTTCTTGTCTATTTAAACGTAACCGGTGTTTAACGTCAATCTTAATATACATTTGGCTGAACGATGTTAAATACTCTTTCAGATTTGTATTCCTCAAATGTCAGTTAAACCTGCCAATCTGTTACCACGGTTGGAAGCTCCGCACCACGTGTTTGTGTTTAACTTGATCTTTTGACTGTAAAATGTATACCGGGTATACAGCTGTATTAAACAAAGAAATGAGACGTGCAACAAAATTCTTATATTAGGATGTGCATATACCAAACATACACACCAGTTCGTTTATTTGTTCATTTGGTTTCAGCTAAATTGCTTAATTGCTTAATGCTGCACTATAGTTTTTGTATTTGCCGCGTGTTTTGTTTTTGGTAATGTTGTTTTGTAACATGAGATTGTATCTATATTCATTAAAGAATAGAGAATCTGATAGACCTCGGGCAAGAAAATGGTGAGCTGCTCAAAATGAGCTTGGGGACAGTAAGTTTATATCTTTGTAGCTAATAGATTTTTAATATCTCAAATTAAAATCTTGCAAAGGTTGATTTTGTGATTTATTAGATACCTTGTACTTTTGACTGTTCGACCTGTGAAATGTGACCATAAGGCTGAGCAAAACAATGTCGGTGGGCAATGCCTGGCAAAACATTACATACATATTAATTACATTGATAATACATATCTGGTTCAAAATCTTTAGGAAGGTTAAACGTTGTATCCGATTTACCACATCCGAATTAATGGGAAATTTAGTACATTTAAAGGAAATGAACAATATCATGTATATAAGTTTCGATGATTATGCTGAGCTCCTAAAATAAACACCCATGATGATGGTGATGGTGGTTTTGATGATGACTATAATGAGGATGAAGATGATGATGAAGATGATGATTATGAGGAGAAAGAGGAGATGTTGAAAAAAAAATAACACGATGTCATGACGATGAACATGATAATGATTATAATAATGATGGTAATATTTTGCGATGGTGATGAAAAAGATAAGAATGATAGAACTTGAAGGACGATAAGGATTTTTTAAGGAAAATAAATATTGTCCGTGTAAACGATACAACTCACAAAAGACCAAACACTTGTAAATGTGTATCACGGTTGTTTATGGGACATAATATCGTGTAATCGACGTATCCTGGAATATGCCAATTTTTATTTGAAAACCCCACTTATCTGCGGGTGCAAACAAAGTCAGCCCATTTATGATACTTTCAAAATCGCATACCATAACTACCGTTATTATTTGAATGAATCTACCATTGGTTTACAAACTGGGACAGCGTTATACTTTTGCTTGACAGGGGCTTATTAACGTTGGGTGCAGTCATCTACCATGCGTGAAAACTTGAGCGAAAAAAATAGCTGGTCTTTTCTACGAAACATAGCGAAAAGTCAGAAAATATACTATACAAGTTTGTGGAATAGCTGTAAATATCACCGAAAGCTGTCATGATATGACGCGAATTTAAAAGATGCACTCATTTTATGTGTTGTATGCATGCAAGAGCCACCTGGAGGGTAACACAAATATAGAAGTGTGTGACACATGTGTTTCTGTTAATATAATAGGTTATAATGCATGTTCTATTTTTTTTATTACTCCTCACGACATTTAAATATGATATGGCGAGGTTGTTATGGTTTACATTGCATTTGGAAAAGGTGTTTAATGCACGCATATCATGTTGATGAAAACAACATGCATTAACTGGTGCAAAATGTTATAAGAACACCGACATTATTCGACCAAATATCAAAATACAAGTACATATGTTTGAACCAATACAATGAGTATCCTGGTAAACACAATCACGTGGGATTAACATCGAGCACAAATCAAATTAAATACAAATTGTTAACATGATCGGAATGTTGTTAATGTCTTCACAGCCTTGAAACACGAACATCCCACCGTGTCACCGCCCGCACCCACATTCCTGTATAAAAGTATATTTTATGCCTCCTCATGTCCTCAAATCACGTGATCACATCTCCAAATCCTCCCCCACTTACCCCCCCCCC